>LPNX011026210.1:224418-260812 GCA_001517045.1 Pseudotsuga menziesii
TCCAAATGGAAGACCAACCACCCAATCAACATAGTACAATGATACAACTCTGCACATAACTGCAAATACATATAGCAGTCCTGGATACATAAGAGTACAATGGCCATGAATAGGCATGATAGAAAATATGACATAAGTGGTCATCGCCACGTACAATATACATAAATCAGATTCTCCATGATGAAGATATACAAAGGATCATGATCTCCATAATGGCTGAAGATATACAATGGATAAAGATCTCCATAATAGTTGGAAATGTCTGACACATACTAGAATCAAGTCACAAGAGCTGAAATCTCATGAACACTAGCACGATCAAGGAGGTAGCATATAAGATATGCCACCAATCTGGAAGGTCTTATACACAAACCTCTACGAGTACAAGTCCTACTATGTGAATAGAGGTGTTAAGGTCGAACATAGTAGTCCATCGTCTGATTACCGGTCATTGATGTATATCATTAACAGATGCGAGATCACCCACCGATAATGGTAATGGGAATCAAGGTACTAGAGTGCAAACTAACAAGTGTGAATATATGTGTTGAGGTCGAACACTTGAGAGGATCCATCAATCAGGGGACATTGATGTATTCCAAAAAAGTGTCGATGGCGAGAGAACCTACCACTGATGACTGCAAGTCTCAAGGCACTCAAAAATGACTCTAGATTCCAATCCCAGAATAAATGATCTAAAGTCGATGGGATGAAATCCGTTGGAAGGAGGGAATTAAGGAATCCCCATCATCCAACACGAGGTACTCAGCAAAGCTGTATAATGTGGAAGGACACGATAATAAGGTGCACGAACTAGTAATTGTACCGGGAATGGCTGACTCAGGTTTCAACTTCCTTCAAACAAGAGCATAACGACGAATGGTGACTGAATAAAGGCAGCATAGACTCGATATACAAAACTAGGACATCTCTGCGACATAGGAGGCATCGACAGAGGCTCCATGGGGACTCGAAGCTTAACCAGTTGGTGGAGATAAACTCATATAAATGAGTAGAACTCCTAAAGTCAAACTGTAAACCCAACCAACGGATGTGATATACAGTGCTCTATTCGAAGGCGACATGACTTGACAGCTACCAAAAGATAACATTTTTCCTTGTCTGGCTTTTTGCTTTTTTAAATTTTTTGGAGTTTTTCAAATATTTAAGAAGATTGAAAAAGAATAAAACTGCTTTATAGTTATAGACTAGGAGGAGACGAGTGTCATAATGGGAAAACAAACTAGTTCCAAGTAGTGGAACATACCTATGATCAATGCAAGGGTACATGTGTAGGATAGCGACACTCGGGGAAAAGTCCCCTCCCGGTAAAAATAGGGAATCAAGCTGCAAAGGATATATAAAATGGCTTTGCATGGCTAGACATGAGACAAGCTCGAGCTATATGGCTGAAACTCAATGTCAGGGAAGCTGGCGTAAGGCTCAATAAGGTAGGCAAAGCTCATGATAATGCAATTACAACTTGACATAAGGGAGTCCTGAGGGAAATAGGCCAGCAAAAGATCAAGAGGAGTATGAGGCTCTTGCGAAATGTCATGGCAATAATATACAATAGACTCCCACACCCTAAGGGACAAAATGTCGGCATGGGAACCAAATGCAAATAAGGCGCTAACTAGGGTACTCATGTAAGGTCAAGCTTTACCACTCATATCATGCCACTTCTAAAACAACAAGAAGGTTCCATGACATAATAGAGTGGCTTCGTACCTAAGGCTATAATGAAACAGTCATAAGGTCATGCAAAATGCAAACGATGATGAAACCTAACCTATATGCCAGTTTAGACACGATACCTGAAATCGGCATGAACGGGTCAATCCAACGGCCAAAACAACGCTCAAAAAGCTCTCCTACATCATAAATTAGTCCAAAAAAGGTCCAAAAGGATTAGAAACGGTCCAAACTATAGAAAAGGGGGTAAAATTTTTCAAACTTTTGAAAAATTTCTATAAATAGTAAAAACTTCAAAACATTATAAAACATTTGAAATTTTTACCCAATTGAGCTTAGAACTTCAACACCGAATTCCAGGAGATCCAGCTGGCGAAATCCACTACCGTTTTTTCCAGGTACTTACCCATGCTCTACTCTTTCATTTTGATGCAAATTTTGTCAAATTCCATGGTGTATTTAGGATTCTAGGCCAGTTTAAGATGTATGCCATGGCCCACGTAGAAATCGAGGGTTTTTCCGCTTATAGGGTTGGATATACGCAGAAAACGCCCTCAAAGTCGTGTACATACGCGGCTGTTTAGCAAACAGTCGCGTATGTAGCCGCACTCAATGATTTTTTAGTGTTCTAATGGATCAAACTCAAATTTTATGTGCACGATGGTCCTAGAATGGAGAGAACGTGAACATGGTGATGTAGAAGAGGCAGTAAAGGCAGATCTAATGGCTCAACAAGCATTACGTGCATGCGGGCTTTTCAAGTTTTGGTGTCTTGATGGCTTAAGAGCCAAACCAATACTGTTACAGATGTTGGTGGACTACTGGGATCGAGAGTCAGAGTCGTTCCATAAAGACGGGATTCCCCTCACCATAGAAGTGGAGGACATATATTGTATTACTGGACTTTCCCGACGGGAGGAAGTGCTGAACGTACGCTCTTGCGAGCCTGAAGGTGGCCTAACTATAGATGAGTACATTGCAGTGTACTGCTATCTGGACATGGAGAAGGTGGGGAATCATATCCCAACTAACTCCATACAGGTGCTGGGCCTAAAGGCCATCCTACTAACACTGGGCAGGATAACAGGCTTAACTTCACTCCACCAGGCCTCGCAGCCTCTGATGTTCTATGCAGTGGAGTGCATGAGACCCATTGTGTACGATTGGATCACTACGCTACTAGGAAGCATGAAACACCAGATCCATGAGTGCAATATGGGCAGAGTGCAAAACTTTAGTTTCAGCAGCATACTGAGCACGTTTTTCTTTGAGCGTGTTCCAAGATTGAGCCCTAGAGTTGACATTCCTCTACACGGGGTTTGAGATCCGTCCAAACGGCGTTGGGCAGATGTGATGCGCAAACTAGGTGGAGGTAGGGTGTCCAACCCCTATCCAGCTGATTTCTTTCCATGGTGGTGACGAAAGATAGTTTCCATCGATGACTACCCCTATGTGGGGATAGATTTCTGGGGAGACCCGAACATGCTGCTACCACCAGGATCGACATACGGTGACATTGGTAACAAATATCGACCCTCTTTTTAAAATTTTTGAGTTATTAATTTTTTTTTGTGTTTTCTAATTATGTGGAATCAAAAGACATGTTTTTGGGGGACAATACATAGTGACATCTACCATATGCATGCAGATGTGGGACCACGGTGGCCTGAAGGCTTCCCTCGTCATAGACGAAGGGGAACATGAGACGATATCATGGGTGTGGATGCAGAGTGGATGCTCCAAAGCATTCATAACAAATTCATGAGACTGACACATAGAGTACCCATGGTGCAAGTCAAAGACTTGCCTGAGGCCATGCAGCGCCAGGTGGTGGGTGTACCATGAGCATGGGTGCAGCTATTTCGATGGCTAGCTAGAGTCGTAGTGACATTCCATGATCACAACTTCCCTCCTCCTCCACAGGCTTAGATACCTGGGAGTGATACATTTTGTACTACCGTGTATTTATATTTTGGTGGCTCAAGAGCCCCATTTTTGTATTATGACACTATGTATTATGACATTTTGGATGTTTATAAAAACTTTTATGATGATCGATTTATTTATTTACATGTGTAAAAATTTATGTTTGTGATGAGCTTATTGTGTATGAAACAAATGCCAATCTAACACGTAGTTAGCATATGAGTCAGAACTTGATTATTAATTCTTGGAACATGTATGTATGTTATATTGTCAAATTGCCATTCTAACAACCTCACATGTAAGAATATTCTTAATAATGCCAGATCTCTAAAATGCTACAAACCATTAAGCTATGACACTACTAACTCCGAATCAAGTCGTACCTCAAGAGAGAGAACACCATGTGAAATGGCATCCCGTAGAAGTTCAATAACGGCACTATATTCAGCAACATTGTTTGACGATGGCCATAAACATACGCCTCCTGAAGACAATACCTGACCCATAAGAGTATAAATCACCCAAGCAGCAAAGGATAAGTGTTGAGTGTGACGGCTTGCACCATCCGTGAATCCTATGAAGGTGGAAGATTCCATTGACATCTACCAAAAGAAACAGAAACTAATCACAAATGTGATCACCATAAGAAAAAGACCTACCTATGCAAAATTGTACAATAATATACAATATTCAGCCTTGGCTGAAAATCATGCATAGTACTCTTTAAGATAGATCCCATTTCTAGGCTCCACCAAGGCTGTTCCCTCATAATCCACTGACTCTTAAGCGCCCTTCTCTAACACACGTTTAACGATGTAAGTACCACACCACATGGGGTTAAATTTTCCTGCCCCCAAGGGTTCTTTCGGTTGATCCCACAAAAGGACCAAGTCTCCCTCACTAAAACTCCTTGGACAGACAGACTTATCGTATTGGACCTTAACGCGACACTTATTTACCTCTAGAGCCACCAAGGAATCTCGGTGCTGCTCATCAAGTTGCTCAAGGTGGACCAAACGCTCCTCCAATGGTGAAATGTCTGGTAAGAGTTCTATGGATAGCTTCAAAGAAAGAATCTCGCACTCAACCGAAAATACCAACTCCACTCCATGTACAAGTTGATATGGAGAAAAACCCATGGCAGTCTTAACAACGGTTCTATAAGCCCACAAAGCAGGATATAACATAATGTGCCAATTATTCTTGCTTTGTGCAATGGTTCATTGGAGAATGGATTTGAGTGATTTGTTCACTACTTCTACCTATCCATTCGCTTGAGGGTAATAAGAGGAGGAATGCTCTTGTTTATACCCTAAATTCGAAGCCAACTCTTCCATCATACGATTCTGAAAGTGCGAGCCATGTTCAGTGACAAGATCTTTTGGAATACCAAAATGAGTAATAATCTGGTTGGATACAAAGTGCGCGGCTATCTCACCATCGGATTTAACTATAGGCATAGCCTCTGCCAATTTCGTGAAGTAGTCAACAACCACTATGATATGATGATTCCCTCTAGCTGAAGCTGGGTTGCAATCCATAAAATCAAGCCCCCACTTAGTGAAGGGACCAGCGGTGATGATGGGATGTAACGGGTCAGGTCGCGAGTGTATATTCCATGCGAACACCTGGCAAGGGTGGCACTTCTTGACCGCATCTACACAATATTTAAAGATCGACGGCCAGAAATAACCCGCTCTCAATATTTTTTGGGCTGTAGAAAGCCCAGATAAATGACCACCACATGCCCCTCCGTGGCAATCATTCAGCACAAGCTTAGCCTCCTCGTGAGTTAAACAATGACGTAAAATGGAATCTACCCCACGGTGGTACAAAGTGTTATCCACTATGAGGTAATTCTTGGATACGTGACGTAATCGTCGTCGTTCATCCCATGAGAGGTGAGTAGGGACCTTCAATGTTTGTAAATATATAATAATATCCTCATACCATGGGTCTAAAGTTGAGATTAAGAAGATGTGCTCATCGATAAACGTATCTTCACAAACCAACTCCCCGGCTTCACTTGAGAAATCCAATATAAGCTCCACAAAAATTAATGATTTCTTCGATTTTGCCGAAACAAACTCGAGATCGAATTCTTGCAAGATGAAAATCCATTTATTATAATTTCCCTCAATCATCCTTTGAGTGAGGATGAATTGAAATAGATTGACATGGGCTACAACCAAGGTTTGGCAAAGGAGAATATAATGTCTCAACCGTTGAACTGCATGTACGGTAGCTAAGGAAATCTTCTCAACATGGGAATAATGGATCTCCACATCAATAATATTTTATCTCAGATAGTATATGACATGCTTTTGGAGCTCCTCATCCTCTTGAACCAATACCATACCAATAATCTCCATGGACGTGGCCACATAAAGTAGAAAATCACGGCTATAGTCTGGGGGACTAATCACCGGGGCCGATGCTAGGGCTCTCTTGAGCGCATCAAAGGACTCCTGAGCTCGCTCATCCCAACAAAAGGTGGTTTCCTTCTTCAAAGGATGCATAAAGCCTCTAGTCAAATTGGCAAAATTGACAACGAATCTCCGTAAGAAGTTTTCCATGCCTTGCAAACATTGAAGATGTCTAATGTTTTTCGGGGGAGACAACTGAAGTATCGCCTCAACCTTCAAAGGGTCGACTCTTATACCCTCTTTAGAAACAATGAATCCTAATAAGCGACCAAACTTCACACAAAAGATGCACTTGTGAGGATTTAGCCTGACCAAATAATGGCGGCACCTTTTGAATACTAATCTCAAATGATAGGAATGACACATTCTCATATGAGAATGAGTAGCAAGGTCATCCAAAAACACTTCGATAATAGATTTGAGATCATGGAAGATCAAGTTCATAGCCCACTGGAAAGTAGCTCTGGCATTCTTAAGTCCAAAAGGCATCTTCCGATATGCAAAAGTTCCCCAAGGACAAATAAATGCGGTCTTATGTTGGTCCTCGGGTTTAATTTGTATCTGATTGTATTCAGAAAAGTCGTCCATAAAGGAAAAAACCTCACTACCTGCACACTCATCCAAAATCTGATCAATAAATGGTGTGGGGAAATTATCTTTAGGACAGGCATGATTCAAGTCACGGAAATCAGTACATATGCAGATCGCTCCCTGCTTCTTATCAACCGGAACAGGATTTGAAACCCACTCCATCAAGGGAACGGGATAGATAAAACTGACTTTCAACAGTTTTTCTATCTCTGCCTTAATCACGGGTGCTTTCCTAGGATTCACTGCACACAAGCATTGTCAAACAGCCTTAGCATTTGGATAAGTCTTAATCTCGTGTTCAACAATGCGAGGGTCGATACCTAGAATTTCGTCGTAAGACCAAGCAAAGATATCATGAAATTATTTAAACAGCTCGGTGTATTCTTGAATCTCAGCATGGGAACATTCTGCCCCAATATAGACATTCTCTATCCTTCCAGGATCGCGAGAGATATTGATAGGAATGGTAGGATATATATTCACCATGTTCCCATCAACCATTGGACCAAGAGAGCTTAATGGAACCATGGGACTACCAATTCTCTCACTAAGAACCTCCCTAAATTCCTCACGCTCCAAGTGGTCAAAATCGGGAAGAAAATAAGATCTATGATGCAACTCTTCCCAAGGTGGCTCAACCCCTGACATGGCCTCAATAATTGCTTCGTCTAAAGGAAAAACACTATCAAGGTAGTCATGCACGTGAGAAGACTGAACTGCCCATGCAGGCAGCACATATGAGTTCTCCTCCTCCATCCGCAAAGAGGAAAGACTAGGCTCTACAACACATCCAAGATTAGCTTGATAAGCTACCATAGTTGCAGGCAATGGCACGTCCGTCACAATGGGCTCACTTGAAGTATTCGATGTAGGAAGAATCCAAGGATCTTCCATATGACTCGTGCGAAAAGACACCGATCTCACCGGAGCTAAAGACAGGTGCAGGACAACTAAAGCTTCCCATGAGGGATGGATACATGCCCACAACCACACTCCCAGTTGCCAGCTAAGAGTGCTCTACAAACAGGATCGAATCTCCCAAAGATGCGGTAACCGACGGATTCTTGAATGATGTTTGATCAATCGTAACTATCTTCCCATTAAATGGAAAGCATACAACATGAAATAGTGAAGAAGCTATGGCTTGCATACTGTACATCCAATTCCTATCCAACAAGAGATTGTAGTCAAGGGGTGCGTCAACCACGTCGACCTCTATCGCAACAGTCTTCCCTCCCAAATGGACCTTAAGGGAAGGAAGGATCCCATGTGACCTAAACGATCTCCCATCAAACGCAGTCAACATGGTAGCAGATTTAGACAACTCAGGGGAACCTAAATCCTTCCAACACGATAAAGACATCATAGAAGCAACAGCGCCTTCGTTAATCACAGTGCACTTGACGGTCATGTTAAGACATTCTACATGAATCAAAAGAGACACATAGTAAGGCAAGCGAGGCTGAAGTCCTGCGGTTTCAAATTTAATCACGGATGAAGAATTATCATCATTCACACCAAGGGAAGAAAGAAAAGCCTTCCTTTGTGAAGGACAAATCTGAAGTACTTCTCGTGTAGACATCACACAAGGAGTGTGTCCCAAATCCTCGACAACAGAATAGTTCTAGGTGGCTCGGGCATTAGGATTGTGCCCCAAACGCTTAAGTACTCCCTTAGGAATGCAAGGTGCAACTTCAGGTTTATCCATATCTTTTTCAATACGCAAAGGAGTCCATGGTGGATCAGGTTCATTTCCTGTCTTAGGTTGTGATGAAACATAGTCCTTCGCACGGGTCACAACCTTCGTAGCACACACCATGTTAATGCAACCATGACCACTACCCTCCTATGGATCTTGATCACCACCAGACTGATCATGGGTCCTCGAGTTCATGTTTTCATTGTGAGGTAAAGGGTTAGTCAGCATAGCTGGGCCCTATGTTAAGAATCTTGAGGCTTCATAGATATGAGGGCACAAGTAAGTGAGGTGATCGTCCTTACACAACTTGCAAGGAAATTTAACCTTACATTTAAATTGCTTGTCCCCCCCAGCATTACGAGCGTTCTTGTCATTAGTATTAGCATTTTCATTCCTATTCCCACCCTTATGATTGTTCTTACCCTTCTTTTTATTCCTTCTGGGTCACGGGTTAACCTTCTAGTCCGACGACTACACCGAAAGCACACTCGCCGTTTGGGTGGGTTGAGACAAAGTCGTGGCTTGTCTCAAAGCAGATTGGTTGATTGAAAATTGACTAACCTGTTTCACAACCGAATCTGCAGGTTTAGTACTCGCGCAACCAACAATGCCATCGACATGTGGTCCAATTTTAACTTTGGGGTCGAAACTAGAACGTAGAGCATTGGGAATGATCTCATATAAAAAACCAGATTGAGCATAAATCAAATCCAGTTCCTGCGCCCTAAAAATAGCTTGTTCCTCATTTTGTACTCCGGATGTAGAAACATCCTTCGCTATATAAGGCAATAATGACTTAAGGAACCATTAGAGGAGGAATTTTGGTGGTATAAAGGCTTTAATTAACCTCTTCCGTCTACGCCACTTGGATATGGTCCAAGATATGCATGGCTTTATCCTGCCGAAATGTCGACAAGAGTTCTGTACCAACATCGTAACGCACTGGTAGCTGGAAGTGGTTAAGAAAAGTCATCGCTAGGTCATCGAACAAAGAGAATGCCCCCCTAGGTAGCTCTATATACCATTTCATGGCATGCCTTGTAAAGGTGCGTTGAAATAGCCTTAAATGGATCGAATCTTGGTGTAAGGAATTGGAAGAGTACCATAGGTGAAAGGTAGTAACATGTTCACTCGGATCCTCTCCCGGTTTGCCCTCGAATTTGAGTATGTCTAAGGGAAGCTTAGTAGGGATAGCCGACCATGCTGGGTCATGAGATACATGATTGTTTGTCAATCTCGAGAAGTCAGGAATATTTAGTGTTGCGAGGAAAGGGAGCTTAGGATGAGCAGGTCGTTGCAACGCTCCCTGATAGTTTTGATTCACATAGGTCTGATTACCATAACCACCATGGCCTTGACCATAGTGCCATCCTCCTATTTGACCCATGTTGGGTGGCATGGAAGCACCATAATGTGGTGTACCTTGACTATTCGTGGCTACAAAGCCGTAATTTGGAGAGTAAGCGGGTTGTTGATACCCATACCCATAAGGTGAAGAATCCTGTCCATACTGCGTCCCATAATAAGGTCCATAAGTCATTGCATGAGATGTCCCATGAGACACTCCGTGAGTAGGAATATACACTTCGGAAGTAGGAATATACATTCCAGAAGTAGGAATATATGCTCCGAAAGTAGTAACATGACCTCTAGAAATAGGAATATGACCTCTCGAAACAACGGGTGGTACTTGAACCTGAGACACACCTGGTCGAGTAACAACAGTATGGACATGACTCGTAGCAACATTCCGGCCTGAAGGACCACATGAATGAGGTGGAGGGTGAACATTTGAAGAACTAGGGACAAAGGATGAAGGGACCTATGAAATTATGTACGTTTTGTTCCCTATAGTCACTCGTCTTGGATCTGGTATCCTAATAGGATCACTAACCCTAGGCCTAGCAGGAAAATGTGATGTAGCTTCCACTGCTGGGATGGAAGGTGCGATGTGACTTGTGCTCCCAAACCTCTCCACATGGTAAGGAATGAGAGTGCCCCTAGGAATAGTGTTAGGCTCAAACTCAGACTCGACATGAAATGCCAAATCATGTGTGGGAAAACCAGACATACCATAACTACCATAACTAGTGCTTGCGAGTTCAAAATGAGTCTCATCATCTTTCGGCATTCCATACCAGCGATGCATCAATGGGGGATCAACACTAGAATAAGTAGGTATATTTAAAAGTACCTATCTCAGAAATTATAGGACCTAACTCAGTCAAATCAGGTGAAGGATCATAGTTAGGAGTAAAGTCCCCATCTTCCACTTGAATGGGAGAGGGTGGTTCAGGAATACCTTCTTCATGGTCTCCTATCATGTGTGAATCAATGTGCGAAGTAGTCCACTTGGAATGTCTATCTCTCTCTCCCAAAGGAGGAGGATATGTAGAAGGCGGAAGTCCTACTAAACAACAAGAACGGCAAGGCGCCGCACCCGAATCCACAATGACTCAAAAAATGTAAAAAGACTCTCTAAATATGCAAACCCTAGGCAAGCTAATGTGCACAAAGCATACACCAATAAAATATAAAGCCAAACATAAGAAATCAAGGGTAGGATAAATGAGCTCCCAAATGAAGCAGGTATGTCTCACCTAGGATAGGCTTGAGACTCCCATACACAACAAGCAGAGGTACGTAACGAATTATTGTGGCCCTTAGCTTCAACGTGTAAACTGATTGTGCTGTCTGACCCCAACCTAGCGGGGACACCTGCAGAATAACCCCTGTAGAGTACCCCCTCGATATACTAGGGAAGGCCACTAAGGTCACCTCAATATAATCAATGCTCAGGCGGACAGTCGCAGGCGGGATTGACCGTATGGGAAGGGTAGCAAAGCCTGAAACTCTCGAAAGAGCCCCTAGATACAAATACAATCCTGGAAATATCTTTGGTGCTACTTAGTTATGACTAGGGGTCATCCCAATCAATAACTGCTCACACTGCCTCATGCTTAACTCCCTTTTGAGAGGAGGATCCTGCAAAACACTGGTTATATCAAGGAATTTCACACACTCACCTGGATAGACACATACATGTTGTTGTTTAGTGGTCTTGGAGAATTTACTCACACTGAACTATTCCAAGACCTTAAAACCTAATCTTGTTGGTAAAACCTATCAAATAAAATAGTGTAGT
This sequence comes from Pseudotsuga menziesii, assembly GCA_001517045.1. Classification (NCBI taxonomy): domain Eukaryota; kingdom Viridiplantae; phylum Streptophyta; class Pinopsida; order Pinales; family Pinaceae; genus Pseudotsuga; species Pseudotsuga menziesii. Next base: position 235,901 of record LPNX011026210.1, read on the forward strand.
TCATTTTAATTAAGTGTTGATTTTAATTGGATTTATTACTCAAAATAGGTAGATGGTCGTGCAACTAATGGCGTTATGACACAACATGAAGCAAAATGCACTCCTAACAATCAATGCAAATGCATTGTGTCCATGAAAAACAGGGTATGCTACTACGTGAAATGCACAATTTTGTTCAAATGATAAATGCAAGCTTTCCTATATGAAATCCTGACTAATACTTCAAAGAAAATCTAGTGCAAGTACTATGCAAAATGCAAGATGCAATGCATAATGATAAGCAAATATTTTTGGATTTTTTGAAATAAAAATGAGATACTAAAGCAAAAGAATGGTTCTAAAACCCCCATACTCTGCAAGCACAATCAAGCAGCACTCAAGCAAAGTACTAAGGTAAAATGAATCTAATGCACTAATCCCAAAACAAAAAATCGAAAATGCAATGACAAGAACATTCTTCAAAAATGAAATTTTACCCTAAAAAAAAAGTCTCTGGTCAGAAACAGAGGTGTATACAGACTCTAGCAGTATCAAAGGAGACTCAACAATCATCCAAATTCACCCAGTAACAATCAATCTTTCTCTAGAAGGAAAAAATGAGGGCAAACATGACTGTCCGCAGTAAACCCGCGTGTGTACATGGATATAGTAGTGAAACATGCGTATATATGCGAATGTGAGTTAAAAACTCACGTACAAGAATAAAAGCGCATAAAAATAAAGGAAAAAAGATAAGCTGAGACCAACTTCACACCAATCATACACTACCAGGCTAACATGCCCCCAGAACCAACACAGAAACAGAGAAAAAAGAGTAATTCAAAGTTATTGAATGTCGATAAAACTCCCCAAAGGACAACCACTAGGAACTCCCCAGTGGAGTCATCAATCGTGTTATGAACATAAATTCCCATGGCTTGGGGTACCACAATAGACAGCTTGACTCTAGAAATCAATCCTTTCCAATATGCAAGAGAAATCAAATATCTAACACTAAAGGATCATACCTCGTACCTTATTCCAGACGGTTGAAGTAGATCCTCATTGAGCTTTTCAACTTCAGCTTGAATTGATGAATCACTTCCTCAACAATAAGTAAACAAGACAAGCATACTATATATATGGTGTTAGATCTACTCTAGCATATATAATCAACAACGTATAAGCATTTGAAATCATCCATGGATAAAATATTCATTCAAACATACATTATTGGACAAGAAAAGATATTTCTATTAATATAAAATCAGAGATTACAATGAATATAACCTCTGTCGGCACATTTGTGAATCGGAGAAACCGAATCCCCCACTTGGGCCTCCACCACCTCAATCCTCCATCTCTCAATAGCAAGCTCACAAGAAAAACGAAAGCTTGTGAAGAACACCAAAGTGCTCCAAGGGACAAAGGGATGCAGACTCAAGCACAAGTTCCAGCAACAATGGACTATAGTTTCTTTGCTCTCAATTCTCTTATGCCTTCAATGTATCCAAAGGGTTCCTTATATAGCTTTTCAATGGGGTAATGAAAGGTCGAATCTGAGCGATCTCAAGGCATATGGAAGGCCAAGAGACAAGTGAGTCGGATCCATGTCAAGGAAAACTCCAAAAAGATTTGGATTTTGAACACATCCCGACATACGCGGCTTTAGGGGTCAAACCCACGTATATATGCGATAAGGGGTTTAAAAGTCACGTATATCAATTTTCACATGTTTTTAGGGATGGTCTAGGAAACATCAAAGGACAAAAAATGGTCCAAGGGGTCTAAGGAGTCTGCAGAGGGACAGGGGAAGGCCATACAAGTGTGATTCACCTGGTGTGGTAAAATCAGTTGTAACACTGAGAAAAATAGTTGAAGAATGTGAAGATCCAGAATGCAGAGACCATATAGTCATACTTTACAATGGTCTCACAAATCAAAGAATAACTTGTAGTAGTAGAATAAGAAGTGGTGATATCCACCTTGAATGGCATCCCAGGATCATGGGATTCATTCATGTGAGGAATGTGTGCCAGAAGGAAGTGAATACTTTTAGCGGACTCTGGGAAGAAGAAGAAGCTCAACTCATAATAAGAGAAGAGAAGATGGGAGAAACTGAAGATCAAGCTCTCACAATCCAAAGAAGATCCCTCAAGTGATGAGGAATATGAAGAAATCAAGTCTTAAAGAACGTCTTATCCATCTTAGCATTTGGATAAGAAACGATGCTATTATGAATGAAGAAGATGATGAAGTTGAAGGCTCAAGAAGGAGTCTACCCATGAAACAAATAAAGATAAGTACTCAATTGTAATTTCATGATAATGTTTTGTTATGCATTTGTTTATATCCAGTTGATATATTATGCATGATAGAATGTTTTCATTAATGACATTATACTACTAATATGCATGTGATGGGTAGGTAGCTCATGGTGCTATACGACTCTCCATTGCTACTTATCTAGAATGAAACCTCTTTGTTGAAATATTGGATTAGTGCACAATCTCAATGTTGTCTTGGTGGAGATGGAAGGCCTCTAGAAAAGTTTCCGTGAGATATGGATGAATGTTGTATTGGCTAAAATAGTTGCATAATCATATATCTTGATGCAAAAGAATTTTTCATTAGGAATATACCTTATGAAATGTTTATAACCATACAACTAATGCATTTGACTTGTAGGAAATATCGCGTAAAATCGCCTACAAGCAAAGAAGGATGAGACTTGTTCCGAAGAATAAGTGACGACAGTTCAAGATGAAGAATAATATGATGAATGCACCAACATCATTGATGTAGAACCTTCCAGCCATGAAGAAGTAACCAAGAAGAAAGGGAATACCAGTTCAAGAAGAATTATGTCTAGGATGCAGTGTCGAGACATGAAGGGAAGTTCGTAGTTCCATCGTGCAGTAGATGGAAACATCGTGGGATATAAGGACATATTCATATCATGATGCTTCTCACAAAAAGAAGGCATAGACTACGAAGAGACATTTGCAGCCATTGCAAGTGAAGGAACATGACAGGCAGACTCGTGTGCAAATTAAAGAAGGCCTTGTACGAGCTCAGAAGACACCCATGGGATAACACATACATGATGAGCTTAATGAAGATCTTAACCTTTGCTACAAGGTTGAAGATGAAAGTCTATAGGGGATGACAAGCTCACAAATGAATGTGAGAAGAAATTTTGAAAAATTTAAAAATAGAGGATGTTGGTATCCAGTGATCCTAGATAGATACATAGAATATTAGTAGCAGAGGCATCTACTTGTCACTTTGGTACAGAATGTTTCAGTGCATAGAGTACGAAAGACAGAGGGGGAATGATGCTTCACTTCAGAGGGAGTGACTGCAGAAGATCCTGAGGTTTGACATGGTACGACAAGATGGACAAATTACTGATGACTCTAGGATTTACTATGAGTAAAGAGGATTCCAACCTTTGGTTCAAGGTTGAAGACATAAGACCAGTGATTCTCCTATTATATGTCGATGACTTGTTCCTGATAGAAAAGAGGAACTCATTAAAGTTGCAAGAAGGAGACTTGCTGCCGAGTTTGAAATGAAGGACTTGGGTATGATGCATTATTTTCTAGGCATGGAGGTGTGGCGAAATGCAGATGGAATTTCCTTGGGACAAGGGAAGTATATTGTAGAAATCTTGAAGAGGTTCGGGATGATGGACTGCAAGGCCATAACCACACCTATGGCATCGAACTTGAAGCTATTGAGTAATGCTTCATCAGAAGCAGTTGATGCTATGATGTATCATCAGATGATTGGGTCCTTGATGTACCCGATGAACATGAGATCAGATATTTGCTTTGCTGTGAACACCTTGAGCCAATTCCTGACAGATCCGAGACATGTTCACTTGATTGCTACAAAGCATATTTTGAGGTACTTTAGGGGTATAGTTGATTATGGGCTCAAGTATGAGGCGAATAAGAAGATTAACCTGGAAGGTTATGTTGATGTAGATTGGGTAGGAATTACCATCGTTAGAAAGAGCACTTCAGGGTGTTGCTTCAGTATGGGATCAGGTGTGATCTCTTGGTTTAGCAAGAAGCAGTCCTATGTGGCACTGAGTATAGTTGAAGCAGAGTATGTTGCAGCTTATTTAGCTAATTGTGAGGTAGTATGGATAACGAAGCTACTGTCTGATTTATTTGATCTCCAGTTATATGCTACTTGTATATATTGTGACAACTAAAGTTGTGTGAAGTTGTCGAAGAACCCGGTGTTCCACGACAAGTCAAAGCACATCGAGATGAAATATCACTATATCAGGGATATGGTGCAGAGAGGAGTAGTGAAATTCCAGTATGTTGCGACAGATGAATAGATAGCTGATGTCTTGATGAAGCCATTAGCCGGAGTGAAGTTTGAGTACTTCAGAGAGAATCTTGGTGTTCTCTAGATTGAGGTTCCTTCCAAGGAGAAGCGATGAGTCTGAGATCCATTCTGACATGGTGAGAGGATTAGGTTCCTTCCATGGTCAAATGTAAGGGCTGATCCATTCTGTCATGGTGATAGGATTGGTTCCTTCCATGTTAGATATGAGTGCTAAGGCATTCTGATATGACTGTAGGATTGGTTCCTACATGATCAGATATAAGGGCTATTTCCATTCTCTGAATGGAGGTACTTGGTCAGTTACCAGGAATACTCAGTCTGGGATTGAGGGCCATTCTGATATGACTGTGGGATGTAGTCTCACATGATCAAATATAAGTGCAGGGCCATTCTGATGTGATTGAGGGATGTGTTTCCACTTGATCAGATATAAGGGCTGATGCCCTTCTCTGGGAGAATGGAGGCACCTGGTCAGTTACCAGGAACCCTCAGTATAAGACTGAGAGCCATTCTGACATGGTGAGAGGATTAAGTTCCTTCCATGGTCAGATGTAAGGGCTGGGACATTCTGACATGGTGAGAGGATTAAGTTCCTTCCATGGTCAGATGTAAGGGCTAGGACATTATGACATGGTGAGAGGATTAAGTTTGTTCCATGGTCAAATGTAAGGGCTGGGACATTCTGACATGGTGAGAGGATTAGGTTCCTTCCATGGTCAGATGTGAGGGTTGGGCCATTCTGACATGATGGTGGATGTGTTCCTCTCATGGTTATATGTGAGTGTTGGGCATGCCTTTCTAATGAGTTAAGGTCAGATGTAAGTGCTAGGTGGGCCACTCTGACTTAGGGTCAGATATAAGTGTTGAAGAAAACCTACATGGAGGCTATGCCTACAACCAACATGAAAAAGGGCTGGCTCTGTAGAACTTCCTATGATGAGAAGAATTAAGAGATAGCACCAGTGATGATAACCTAGTGATGATCCAGATCGAGTGATGATCTAGATCCAATGATGATGATACAAATCGAGTGATGATCTAGATCCAGTGATGATGATCCAACAATAATGATCTAGATCCAGTGATGTTGATCCAACAGAGATGATCCAAATCTAGTGATGATGATCTAGATCGAGTGATGATCCAGATCAAAATGAAGATGACTTGAAGATGACGAGGACTTGATGATGATCCATATGATACAAAGAGGAAGAATTGTGATGATAAATTGTGTTAAGAGAATATCTTCCTAGTTAAGAGGGAGTGTTGATGTGATTGTAACTTCAGAATGTATTCACTTGTATATCTTATGTATTGTACCCTGATGTTTATTACGGGAAGTGTTTGTAATTTAATTGAGTCATGTCATGCCCCGATGTTCCGATTGAGAGTTTCTATAATGTGAACAAGTCATGTCAAGTCATTGTAGGTAACCCTCCTATTGATCAAGGGTTAAATTCCTCGCAGTTGTGGGGCCCTAGGGTTATTAGAATATCCTAGAGAAGTCGACCCTAGGTGAGTTATTGTAAGTCGGGGAAATAGTCCCCACCATTGTGTTAAGGATAACCCTCCTTGTTGGTCAGAGGGGAAAAGTACCCACAAGTTGTGGGGCACTAGGCTTATTAGACTCTCCTAGAGATGTCAGCTCTAGTAAGTAATTGTTAAGTGAGGCCAACATGTTGGAGTGGACATTAAGTGAACAAAAGAATATAAATAGAGAGTATGGCTCTCTATTTATCACACACACACTCACTCATTGGGGCACATGAGTGAGAGATAAGTTCTTGGGATCATAGAGAGAGAGACTACTGCTGTCAAGGTATCATCTTTATGTTTTTGGGTTTTACTTTTGGTGCTGATTCTATCTCTAAGGAAGTTGTGGGGTTTTCTCCTTTATGGTTTCCCCAAGGAAAACTCTTGTGTCTCTTGTCTCTTGTGTTTATTGTTGTGCATGTTATTCTCTCAGCTAAAGATCCTAAGACCATAATTATAGATTGAATGATAAAAATCTAATATTTCTAACATAAAGAAACAAAAAATCCATAAATGGAAGCTCCAGGGGGATACACATAAATGCGTACAAACCCATCCCTTTCAGGAATATTCCTTTCACTAAGGCAATGAGACCTTAGGGGAGAGCGGTCTAGAGATGGTGTATGATAACGTTGAGCATAAGAGTAACACTGGATGAATCCATTGTTGAGACTCAAAAATGTCATATTTTCATCCACTTTATCTTCCACCATTCCTCACATTTCATCATCCCATTAACCTTTTATCATATCATTTCCATACATATATGTGGGTTTCACCTTATTATTTCCACTTTATTCATTTTAGTATTATAAGTGAATTTATGATTAAAATATACATAGGTGCAAACTGCTCTCCTATAACCGAAGGTCTGGGGTTACCAACATACTCAAGAAACTTGCAGGCAATCGAATCTAGAGTGCAGTAAAGGAAATAGGAGGATGAGAAAGACTCACCCGATACACAACGGTTGATCCTAGCTTGTCCTCTACCACTCTGCTTCTCCTCCAAAGCCTTCAAGGATGCTTCTCCTTCACCTGTCAAGAGTCAATCTTCCAAATACAAGATGATACATATATATAAACAGGTTAGGTAAATCATATACAGAATTATGAAACATAAGTATTTATCAAACCACAATATATGAGATACATTCAAGACACATATGGAAGAAGGATTCTCTTTATTAACAATAATGAAAGAGTTTAGATTACAACCCAATGCCTGAGACAAGGAATCCTCTGCAACCAAAGGATTCTGAGTTCCACTGCTCCAAATACTTCTATATAAACTCCACCAGCATAACTTTTCTCTCCAAGTGTATGTATTTAACACCCTCCCCAAGGCCTGTATTTATACTTGGTGAAATAAGGAAGTTTCGAAGGTTGAGGAGGTTGAGACAGTTAAGGTGATTAAGGTTAAGTTCTTAACTAATCTCAAGTAATCGCGTGTTTTTATTTTTAATGTCAAAGGTAGATGTACACGGGTATCAGTACTGGAAACTCACGTATGACCCATGAGTTGCTCTAAGGGTAACCCGTGTACACATCTGTACACGAGATGCAACAACCTATACTCGCGTACAACACGCGAGTTGCATATATAGAGAGTCGCGTACATGACTTGACATAGCTAAAGGGTAAAAATAACCAGCTGGATGGATGATAAATGTAGTTAATAACAAGCCCATGTATAGTGTTTTGGGAAACCCTCAATCCATAGATGTCCTTTTGTGTGCCAACATGAGGGATGTTGGCACTCGGATGGAGAGGTGCCATTCAGGTGGATAACATATGCCCCCTAATGTGTGAGGTCAGAGGGAAACGATGGCCGAAATACATTATAATATTTAATCTTTGGAGAACTCAGAAATCCAATGGATCAGAGAGAGTACCTGAAACAAATACATAGTAATTTCATATGCAAAGTTACATCTGAGGATGCTATGTTCAATTTACGGGAACACTAGCTCCTTTACAATTTTTGATTACATCATATGATACGGGTATAACACCACATATATTACAAAGGTGGATCGAAGCCACAATATACAATAATGATGAGTCTTCAAAGATATGGAAGCTGTGTATATGAATAGAACATAATCTTGCGCAACTTAGTCCATAGGTCAGGAACTAAGGTCTTCATAAAGGATCCCAAAGAACTAGTACAATCCAATCCATGTGAATAAGGGTGAGCTGAAGTCGAACATGGAAAGGATTCAACAGTTTGTCAATCAATAGGTGATAATCGACAACTAAAGCAAAGGAATTCACCAATGATGAAAGTGAATCCTGAGGTACGATCGTCAAAAATCTAGGTCTTCGTCATCAGGAAGTACTGAAACGGAACCATACTGTGATAAGGAAGGCAATAGATCCTCCAACGGATCACAAGAGTGACTAGGAACTGGGAAAAAGAAGGTAGACACAATAGATAAAAGATATAACAATGATGGAATCAGGCTATAGATCAAACATTGAGTAGAGTCCTTGAAAAATGAGCACAACATAGAGATGACCCAAGGCAGCATATAACTTATAGATAGAACAACTAGACCTATCTGTCATGTAGAAGACATGATCAGATTCCCCAGGTATAACGGACAAGAGGAGGAGTAATAAACTCAAAGTAATAGCTGAACAGAAAAGTAATCACTGAGACATGGGTATCAAAAAAAACAAAGAGTGCTATGTTCAAGGATGACATGTTGCCATTACTGAAAACAAGATAAAACTTCTTCCTTACCTTCCCTGTTAAATTTTAACGAGTCCAGGAAAGTTAACTCGGTTCCCTCTTCATTTTTTAACAAGCTTGAAGAGATGGGAAAATAATGCTTGATAGTGTCACTGATTCGTGGATTTAATGAGCCCGAACTAGTACATGCTCAGTAGGTGCTTTCACATTTAGAGAATATGAAAACACCAAAGAAGAATCCAGGGGGGTCCTTTTTCATCCAATTTAGTCTCCTGAGGCCGAAAAAGTATAAAACATACCACAGAAGAACTCTCTTAACTTCCAAAGAAGAAAAGGTGAACCTTTTTCGTACTTAGTCAGGGAGGTCCGCAAAGGTTAAATTACCACCTACCTAATGCTCCTTCCAAAACAACATAAAATAGCTTGATTTTTACGAGTGTGAAGGAAAGCAAGATCACTCAGAAAGATCCATTTGGTTACGAGAAATGGGGCTTACAACAATAAAATCGTTGCTTTGTTCTTAAGTTTTTAACGAGCATGACAAAGACACAAAGTACACTCAAAATCTTTTTCATGTTTAGGTCCAGAGCATGAAAAAGAGAAAACTAAGCTCAAACCGGGTGTTCCTTTTCCGTAAATTTAGTCCCTCAGGTCCGGAAAAGTGATAAACCTATACTTGAGAATACTCTTCTCAATTCAAAAAGAAAAGAGAGCGATCCTTTCTCGTATTATTCCGCATGGTCCGAGAAAGAGATAACCTACGACCAATGTGGATGCCCGTTCACCTATTATTAATGAGCTTGAACAAACGAGTTAACTTGGCAGTCAAGTATATTTTGAAGGAGTCAGACTTGGGCCTAAAGAAACTCCATAAGGGCAGGGAGTCCTATAAATGGATAGCTTGTAAAAAGAGATTCAAAATAAGCTCTATTTGGCATGAAAAATAGCTAAGAGGATACCCCTGAACCTGAAACAGTTGCAGCATGATAACCGAAGGATGACATAGGCATATAAGAAGGATACTCAGGAAAAAGGGTCCTATCCATGGAAGAACAATGGTAAAAATAGGGAACTAATGGCTTAAAATACCATAGTCCGTGGCAAAAGGTTGATTGCTAAGGTTAATGTGGATTGAATAAAGGTGCCAAAATGGATTGGAAATAACAAAACCACCCTATTGGAGAAACAACACTTTGTAATAGTGACAAACCTGTTCCAAGGCATAAAGAAATATGGTATTAGTTGATTGAATTTTCAAACTATAGAAAAAGGCCCACTTAAAGAGATATAATTACTATAAATAGTTGAAAAATCAAAACAAATATTTGAACTTTTGAGCCATAAAAAGCAAGGTTTACCTTCTACCTTTGTTCGATCATTGTGGACAATTGAACCGACGAAATCGAAATCCGTAAGTTGCAGGTAAGCCTACACCCTGAGCTCTTCATTTTGATCCAAGCAATTATCAATTTTGAGTCTGAATTCCATTATTAAAAGCATCCTAAATGTAGCACGGCGCGTACACAGGTTGCTAGTATGAAAACTCGCGTACACGCATTCTGTACGTGAGTTTCTTAACTAGACAGTCACGTACAGTACGCGACATGTCTAACTAGAAAGTCGCGTGTACTACGTGGAGGATAAAAAGGCTAAATATTACAAAAATTTTGAATTTTGATATGGAATTACTGAATCAAATTACTTGTTTTGCTAGGTAAAATATGGTTCTGGAATGGAGGGAAAGGGAGCACAAAATAATGGACCAAGCAGTACTCCAAACTGCACCCACTATACAGGCATTGCGAACCAGTGGGCTACTAAAATTCTTTTGTACATCACCCATGCGGGCCAATATCCACATACTAGAGTTCATGGTAAATTATTGGGATCATGACCTGGGGATGTTCAACCTATAGGGTGAAACCTTGGAGATTACCACTGAAGACCTATATTTCATAACCGGTCTGTCACGATGAGGGGCACCGGTGAACTTAGAGGGCATTGGCAGGGGCAGTGACCCCTTAAGTGTCCAAAACTATATAGATGGGTTTTTCACACCGGGTACTCAAAAAAGAGGGAGCTGCATCGCTGTTGTACATATCCGAGAATTTACTCTATAGGTACTTGCTAGCACCATCGTGAGAATTTTAGGATCCTCATCTTTACATTTGGCTACACGGAACCAAATGAGGCTGGCAGTTGAGTGTTTCCGTGGTGCTCTCTATGATTCATGTTCGGGATTTGTCCCTATCATGAAGAGACAACTATCCGATTGCAAGAGAGGAAGGCGGAAAAACTTTGGCTATGCGAGCATATTAGTGGCCTTATTCGAGAGAGAGTTCCAGCATTGAGCCCTGCCATACCTCTACCGGTCAGATCTCCATGTCAGCCAAGACTGAGCAGGTGGGGAGACATCTTCCTCCATCAAGGAGGAGGAGACACAGTACACAGTGTATATGATGATGATTTCTATACCTAGTGGGAACAACAACTACCGGCACTGGAGCAGTTTCCATATGCCGGGATGGACTTCTGAGGTGACCCCGACCTTATCCTCCCTCCAGGAGGAGCATGGGGAGAGCTAGATAAATAATTTTTAAATTTGATCATTTTTCAAATTTTTATGAATTTTAAAATGATAGATATATACATATGTACAAGTCTGAATCCTATAAATGTGTCAAAATGCAGATATTGGACCAGTCCGCCCTAAAGGGCACCCTCGCATGTTTTTTCATCCTGTCATAGGCGAGGATCCAGGATTGATTAGGGTTCTAGAGGGGAAGCTCGCCAGGCTGACCCAACGTGTACCTACCTTGCGGATAGAGCATATCCTGACAGCCATGCAGGAGTTCGTTGTTGGAGTTCCACCAGTTTGGCTACGTCTTTTCAGACAAGTGGTTAGAGCAGTGCTCGTATATATAGAGGTAGTGGATGCTGCCGAAGCCGAGGATGCTGAGGAAGCCAGAGTGCAGAGGTACCATGGGGACCAAGGAGGTCCTAGTGACCAAGGCGGTCCTTCTTAGATCTAGGACATTTTGATGGACTATGATCCACATTTTTGTACATTTTGTATATGACGGGATCTGAGGATCAGACTTGATCTATCTATGGAAAGATATTTTACACACACACATATATATATATATATATATATATATATATATATATATATATTGGTGTTTGTTGTCAGTTTATTTACAAATTTTTTTCATATGTTTACAGTATCNAATGTGTGTGAAATGCCAATCAAAAATGTAATTAGCATATGCATCAGTCAATGAATTCTGATTTTGTGGAATGTGATTGAATGTAATAACTTCAAAATGTCTTTCCAATAAATGAATTTGCATGAACTGACGTAATAAAATAGGATTTCATACCTGATAAGCTCGATTGAGCTGGGAAACCACCAACTGAGAGTCCAAATGGACCTCAAGATGGGTGATGCCACGTGACAAAGAATCCCATAGGAGCTCAATTACAGCCCTATACTCAGCAACATTATTAGAGGAAGGACCTAAACAAGCGCCTCCCGCGGCAACAAGCTGTCCTGAGGGAGAATAAATAACCCATGCTGCCGAAGCTAGGTTACAAGTGTGACAGCTGGCGCCATCAGCGAACCATATATACCATTCAGAAGACATCTGCAACAACCAACAGATAATATAAAAAACAAAACTGACAACCTAATGTACATAAAAATACATATAATAAAAATACAAGAAAAAGTGCTAAGCCTAAGCATAGTACTTTTTCAGGTAGAGCCCATTTCTAGGCTCAGGCAGCTTATTCCCATCAAAATCAACTAACTCATATGCGCCCTTACTCAATACTTTCGACACGACATAAGGTCATAACCACATAGGCTTGATTTTTCTGCCCCCAGAGGTTATTTATCTTGGTCCCAAAGTAAGACAAGTTCCCCTTCAAAGAAAACCCTAGGTTTGACCGATTTATCATATTGAGTTTTAACCCTATTTTTATGAGCCTGATTAGCAGTCAGCGCATCTCTACGTTGTTCATCAAGGTGTTCTAAATGTACCAGACGTTCCTCAAGCTCATTCATATCAGGTAACACATGAATGGCTATCTTTAGAGACGAGATTTCACACTCAATCAGAGTAACTGCTTCCACTCCATGAACGAGTTGGAAAGGGGAGAACCCCATAGCAGTTTTAACATTAGTTCGGTAGGCCCAAAGAGTAGGATATAGCATGATGTGACAATTAAAACGGGCTGCATCAATTGTACATTTAAGAATAGTTTTTAAAGTCTTGTTGACATCCTTGACCTGACCGTTTGCTTGCGGATAGTACGGAGAAGAATGTTCTTGTCTGAATCCGAGCATGATAGTCAGTTTCATCATCATGTTATTTTGAAAATGACTGCCATGGTCAGTGACAATCACTTTGGGTATACCAGACCATGCAATAATCTGATTGAATACAAAGAAAGCTGTTGTTTCCCCGTCAGCTTTGAAAGTAGGCATTGCCTCTGCCCATTTCATAAAATAGTCAACAGCGACAATGATATATTTATGCTCTCCAGTCGAGGCTGGGTTGCATGTCACGTAATAAATCCCCCATTTCATGAAGGGGCCTACCGAGACAATGGGAAATAACGGAGCAGGATGTGACCGCATTTTCCTGTTGTAAAGCTGACACAAATGACAATGTTTCACTGCTTCCACACAATCTTTAAAGATTGTGGGCCAGAAATAACCGGCACGCAATATCTTCTGGGCCATTGCTAACCTAGATAAATGACCCCCACATGCTCCGCTATGGGAATCATTCAGGAAAATCTCCGCTTCCTCATGGGTAAGGTAACGACGCAAAACAGAATCTACCCCTCGTCGATATAATGTATCTCCTATAATGAGGTAGTTCTTGGCATGAAGGCGTAATTTGCGTCGTTCCTCCCTTGAGGAAGCTGCAGGGTACTTCAAAGTCTAGAGATATATAATAATATCTCCATACCAAGGATCAAAGGTGGCAATCAAGAAGATGTGATCATCTAGGAATGAGTCATCTTCAACCACTACATCTTCTTCAGTAGGAAATTCTGCTATAAGTTCATAAAAAACTAAGGACTTCTTAGACTTAGCGGACTGGAAATCTAAGTCAAACTCTTGGAGAATGACTATCCATTTTTTAAAATTCCCCCCAACAATCCGTCGGGATAGAACATATTGAAATGGATTCACATATACCACTACTATGGTGGTCCTCAGTAAAATGTAGTGACGTAACCTCTGCATAGCAAAAACAGCTGCTAAGGCTAATTTCTCAATGTGGGAGTATCTAAGTTCAGGTCCGGCCAAAGCACGGCTAAGATAATAAATGACATGCTTCTCAACGTGGGATTATCTAAGTTCAGGTCTGGCCAAAGCACGACTAAGATAATAAATGACATGCTCTACAAGCTTATCGTCCTCCTGGACTAGTACTACCCCAATGGTCGACTCCGACGCAGCCAGATATAATATAAAATCCCTAGAATAATCTGGTGGACGTAATAAGGGTGCCGACAGCAAAGCTTTTTTCAATGCCTCGAACGCAAGTTGTCCGGTTTTATCCCATATAAACGGGGTGTCCTGTTTGAGCAGGCACATGAAACCCTTAGTAATCTTGGCATAGTTAAAAATAAAACACCGAAGAAAATTAGACTTTCCTTCCAGGATTTGAAGATCCTGAGAGAACGAGGAGGAGGTAGATTTAAAATGGCCTCAAATTTCAAAGGATCCACCTGGATGCCTCTACTAGAGACAATGAATCTAAGCAATCTTCCTGACTCGACACAGAATACACACTTGTGGGGATTCAAGTGAATTTTATAATATCTGCATCTTTCAAATATCAACCGTAAATGATCTAGATGTTGAATCCTCTTACGAGAATGTGCGGGCAGATCATCAAGGTATGGTTCGACAATGGCTTTAATATCATGAAAAGCAAAGTTCATAGCCCGTTGAAAGGTTGCCCCAACATTTTTCAATCCAAAGGGCATTTTATTATACACGAAGGTACCCCAAGGAGAAATGAAAGTAGTTTTATGTTGATCTTCTGGTTTTGATTTGAATTTGATTATATCCAGAGAAACCATCCATAAACGAAAACACCTCACTTCTCGCACATGCATCTATAATCTAGTCTATAAAAGGTGTGGGATAGTTCTCCTTAGGACAGGATTTATTGAGGTCTCTAAAGTCTGTACAAACACGGATAGTCCCTTGCTTCTTATCAATAGGAAATAGGGTTGGAAACCCATTCTGTCAAAGCTATGGGATATATAAAACCAGCCCTCAACAACTTTTCAACTTCAGCTTTCACAGCCGCCGCTTTGCGCGGGTTAACAGGTCTTAACTTTTGTCGAACCGGCTTGGCATCAGGATATGTTCAGATTTCATGTTCAACAATTGATGGATCTATTCCTGGCATCTCCTCATATGACCAGGCAAAGACATCGCGGAATTCCTTAAAAAGGGCAGTATAGATGGCAATCTCTTCAGGAGAGCAGTTTGCACCTATGTATATGTTTTCCATGACATTAGGGTTTACAGAGATGTTAATAGGTATAGTGGCGGAAATATTTTCCATATTCCCCTCGGAAAACATTCCTTCCCTAGGCAAGGGATTGAAAGGTATATCAACATCTTCTAACAGTCTCAAGCGAAACTCTTGGTTTTCTATTATGCTTAATTCTGGAAGAAAATAGGATCGATGATGAAGATCCTCATAAATCTTATCGTGTCCACTCATGGCTTCCAGAATAGATTCATCGGAAGGTAAAACCATGTCTAAACAATCTATAGAATGCGAAGAGTTTTCCGCCCATACAGGAAAATAAAATTCTTCCAAATCTTCCAAGACTGTTAGAGGATCTGGAATAGGATCAATAGTGGCTTGAGTGATATCTTGATAAGCGGCCTCCACTGCCGATAAGGGAACTTCCGGTTCATGGGGGGTTGGGAGAACCCAAGGATCAGTCCTATCAACAACTGTACCTATGGACTTCCCACACTAGTAGAACTGATATAATTAACCGGGGTTGGAAGATCAAATGTGCCCATCAGTGATGTGTACATTCCATCCCCCAAGCTCTATGTAGCAGGTTTAACCTGATCAACTAATGGCACAGCGGAATCATTAGACTCTAAACGGCCTTTTCGGGTAAAATCAAGTTGGTCAATAGTAATCAACTTGCCCTCATGTGGGAAAATGACTACACGAAGAATGGTCGACGCAATAGCGAACATCTCATAAGTCCAGCTCCTTCCCATAAGCCGATTGTAGTCCAAAGGAGCATCAATTACTTCTACTTCAACAGACACTGCTTTTCCTGCCAACTTAATTTCAAAAGCTGGCAGGATACCATGCAGACGGAAGGATCTTCCATCAAAAGCAGTAAGCAAAGTGTTTGATGGGACCATCTCTGGGGATCCAAGAGCTTTCCAACAGGTCAAGGACATAACACATGTAGAATCCCCCTCATCAACAACCGCCCTTCCAATGGTCTTACCACCATGGACGACATTTATTGATAAGGCTACATGGTAAGGCAGGCGAATTTTAACATCAGATAAATGAAATTTCGCCATAAGACTCAAAGAGTCCATGCTGCCTAAAGCTGCTAAGAGGGCATCTCGCTGAGTGGGACAACTCTGTAACACCTCTAAAGCTGATATTGCACACGATTTTTGAGCTAAATCTTCAACCACAGAGTAGTTTGAAGAAGCCCTAGCATTAGGGTTATGCAAGGTCTTCTTGAAGACACCTTTCGATATCTTTGGCATAGTTTCAGCAGGTTTCTCTATTGTGAGAGGGTTAGAAGTTTCACCTACAGCTTTACCCTTCTCAAAAGTCTCTGTCTCATCATTTTTGTTACTTGTCTGCAACAAAGTCGAAGATTGAACCATGTTGATATAGTTTGGGTCAGGGGCAGTTTGAGTGCCCCCTGCTACGTTAAAAGCTGAAGCAGAGTTCTATCCTTGGGGAAAAGGATCCTTCAGGACAGCCGGTTGTTGAGCTTTAAGCAGCTTCTGGGCTTGATCCATAAGGGGACAAAGGTGAGTAAGGTGGTCCTCGTGGCACAACTTACATGGGAACTTGACCTTCTTCTTTTCTTTCTTGCCCCCATCAGCATTGTTCGCGGGCTTTTGCTTGTTTTAATTTCCCTCTCCCTTTTTGCCTTTCTTTTTCTTCCCGTCGGGCTACTGATTGCCCTTCTGAGAGGTTTGTGCAAAAAAATTTGCACTCTAGGGGGAGGGGGCAGCCTTTGCTGCCTCCGCTGTAGACTGCTTGACAGACAATTGGTGAAGTTGCTTAGCCAAAGACTCTACGGTGGGAGAGTTGACGGACCCAACCACACCATCGGCATGGGTTCCAGGCTTAGGCTTCTCCACATCATGTGTAGGCCTCGATGCCTCAGGGATAATCTTGTACAAGATCCCAGATTGTGAATAAATCAAATCTAGTTGCTGGGCCCTGAGAATGGCTTCTTCTTCATTCGTCACTCCTAAGGTGGATACGTCCTTAGATATGTATGGCAACAGGGATTTAAGGAACCACTCTAAAAGGAACTCAAGAGGAATAGTGTCTTTTATAAGGATCTTTCGCCTCCTCCACTCTTGGATGTGATCCGAGATGTGGGTAGCCTTGTTCTGCCTAAAAGTAGACAACAAGTCCGTTCCGAAATCATATCAGACCGGAAGCTGAAAGTGGCTAAGAAATGCACTAGCCAAGTCCCAGAAACTACTGAAAGCAGCAGAAGGCAATTCAATATACCATTTTGCCATAGCACCTATCAAGGTTCTCTAGAACAGCCTCAACCTAACTGAATCTTCATTCAGCGAATTCGAAGAACACCATAAATGGAATGTGGTGGCATGAGCCCCAGGATCTTCACCAACTTTGCCTTCAAACTTAGGGATGTCCGATGGCAATTTGGTGGGAACAGGTGGCCACAAGGGGTCATGCCTCACCGGGTCATTCATCAATTTTAACAAATTTGGCAAGTTTAAGGTTTCCAGGAACGAAATTTTGGGTCGAACCGGGGTACTAAATGTGCCAACTTGGGGATTAGAGGGACCTGCCCCCGAAAGCCCATGGGTAAAAGTGGGGTTGCCCCCTGCCACTGGTTGCGAAGTGGGAAGATTACTTTGAAATAGATTCCATTCGTAAGCCACAATATTGTGTGTGGGAGGTGCAATGTAATAAGTTCAGGCCGTCGCCATAGAAATAGGGGTCTGAAAGACAAGAGCCAGTATCCCTCCGCTGAACAACGAAAAGGGGGAGCTCATAAATGGAACTGAAATTGGAGTTTGGAAACTTTTCCCATAAGAGGTATTGTTCCCAAACTGCACTCCTACATAGGAAGGTGATGGACCTGCGTATGGACTAGATGGGGGAATGTGCCCCCCATTCCAAGGAAATCCTTGGACAAACGTCGAGGATCCTACCAGACCGCTCTGGGTAGTATATGGAAAGGAAGAAGGAATGGTAGGTATAGTAGTGATCCCAGTAACCATATCACCAGAAGTACCTGCTAGGCTTGAGTGAACCGGCAGTTGAACCGCCCAGCTCGCTGGAGTCAAAGGTGTAGAAGGTATATTAGATCTAGGGGCACTTACCGGCGGAGGTAGTACCCGTTCAACCAGAATGGCTGAGGTGAACACAAAAGGACTTTCTTCCACAGAAGACATGATCCTACCCACAGGGACACCTAATACAGGTGAATCAAAAGGTCTAACCTGAACGATCACAGGATCGTTTAAATCAGTCAAGGGGGTGTTAAAATTCCTTGCAAACTCATCAGTCTGCAATTATTCTATCTCAACTGTATCAAGATCAAAATGGTTAGCTATAAGTTCTGGTTCACCAAGAACTTCACTTATTCCTACCGGTTCAAATGAACCATCCGTGTCCAATCTTTGCCGTTGGGGTGGAGGTGGAGGCTCCAATGTGACAAGAGGAGGAAGGTTTCTCAAACTTCTTGACCTTCTAAAAGGTTGGTCCTCCACGATTGAAAATTTGACAAATCACACCCTAAGGCCAACTAAACACAGGCAAAACCACAGAGCATACACTATAAAAATCCTAAAGCCTCAAGCAATCAAATAAGGGTGAAAGATCTACTTTCCCGAAGAAAGCTGATGAACGATTACTTGGCATCCTTGAAGTGGTTCTTAGGCACAAGCGGAGGAATCACCCAAATTCCCTCTTACACTTTCAACAAGGGTTACCTTCCAAGCCCGTTCAAGGTGAACTATAAATAGCCTTTCGGTTTACCTAGGTATGAACCCTAAATGTCAAGACACTAAAGGTTACCTTAGCTATACCAACAGTCTAGGGGGACAGTCGCAAGCCTGACTTGTATGCATGGGCAGGGTAGTTGAGCTCGAAACTCTGTCTAGGACAAAATCCCTAGATGTGTAAAAGTCCTAATTTACGTTTTGACAAGGATTCAGAGGGTTATCTCCTCTGTCCAAGCCTCCATGCGGCCTCGTGCTTGACTCCCGTTTGAGAGGAGCTTACCAGATACAATCGATAAAGTCAAGGATTTACCTAAAGAAAGGTCCACTACGTTTGAGTTTTATAACTTGTGGGAAGTTTACACTTCCTATCCCAAAAGTCTAGCCTAAGCTAGTAGGTGAAAGGCCCCTAAAAACAAAAAATTACTAGTAACTTTTAATTATGCGTTCATTTTAAAGGGTTGTTTCTTACTCAGAAGGAAATGGAGTGATGTACTTATGGTTTTTTTGGCTCGATAAGAAATAAATAAAAGCAAAGGTGTATTTTTCAAAGCAAATTACCACTATTAAAGAAAACTTCTTTTTCTTTTTTGTAAATATGTATTGATGAACAAATGCAAACGATAAAAGAAACTAAGCCTATGTTTTTTGTAGTTTTTGAGATTATATTCTTAAACTGAAATAAACACTACTTATGCAAAAGCAAAATGCAAAAGATTGACAATGTTTTCTTTTCACTTTTAAAAATACTCAAACTCTACCATGCACCTAAAATGCACTATGCTTGAGTAAACTTGGATCTAATCAACTATATAAAACCAACAAACTGAAGTAAAACAGGCTAACAAAACCAAGAAACAACCACCAAAGGGAGACTAGGAACCCTAGCTTGGGTGCACACAATGACAAAAATCACTGTAAACTCATAAAGGCAAGTGACAAACCAACCATTATCCAAAGACAGACTGGGAAAAAACAATGCCCAAGACCCTGATCACTGATCTGGACAGAGACACTTCACCCTATAACCCAAACAGGCCACGCTACTTCAACATGCAAACAGAAAATAATCCAAGCAAAAGAAACCCAAGGGCTTTCGAAAAAGCACAAAGTGTGGTCACCAAAGTCTTCAGACCAACAACACAGTATCTATAAAGAAAGCCAACTGACAAACATGAATTACACAAAGAGAGGGAAAAGCAAACCCAATCCTAAAAAATCCCTATTTCCAGGCTTGTACGCGACTGTATATAAGGGCAACTTGCGTACTGTACGCGATTGTCCAAGAGAGTAACCCGCATATGCAGGCCTCTGTACGCGATTGTGCAGAAGAGAAACTCGCATATGGGTACAAATTTTTTCTCAAAAAACAAGAAAAATCCACAAGACTTTCAAACACTGTGATAAGTATGAACCAGGATAAAAGACCACACACCAATTTCAAAGCAAAGACTGGTCAGGGGTGACAGAAACAACCTACAGCAGTCTGGGATCCCCAGCGGAGTCGCTAGTTCTGTTGTACAGGAATAAACACCTTATAACCGAAGGTCTGGGGTTACCAACATACTCAAGAAACTTGCAGGCAATCGACTCTAGAGTGCAGTAAAGGAAATAGGAGGATGAGAAAGACTCACCCAATACACGTCGGTTGATCCTAGCTTGTCCTCTTCCACTCTGCTTCTCCTCCAAAGCCTTCAGGGATGATTCTCTTTCACCTATCAAGAGTCAATCTTCCAAATACAAGATGATACATATATATAAATGGGTTAGGTAAATCATATACAGAATGCTGAAACATAAGTATTTATCAAACCACAATATATGAGATACATTCAAGACACATATGGAAGAATGATTCTCTTTATTAACAATAATGAAAGAGTTCATATTGCAACCCAATGCCTGAGACAAGGACTCCTCTGCAACCAAAGGATTCTGAGTTCCACTGCTCCAAAGACTTCTGTATAAACTCCACCAGCATAACTTTGCTCTCCAAGTGTATGTATTTAACACCCTCCCCAAGGCCTGTATTTATACTTGGTGAAATAAGGCAGTTTCGAAGGTTGAGGAGATTGAGACAATTAAGGTGATTAAGGTTAAGTGCTTAACTAATCTCAAGTAATCGCGTGTTTTTATTTTTAATGTCAAAGGTAGATGTACGCGGGTATCAGTACTGGCAACTCGCGTATGACCCGCGAGTTTCTCTAAGGGTAACCCACGTACACATCTGTACGTGAGATGCAACAACCTATACTCATGTACAACACGCGAGTTGCATACATAGAGAGTCGTGTACATGACTTGACATAGCTAAAGGGTAAAAATAACCAGCTGGATGGATGATAAATGTAGTTCATAATAAGCCCATCTATAGTGTTTTGGACAACCCTCAATCCATAGATGTCCTTTTGTGTGCCAACATGAGGGATGTCAGCACTCAGACGGAGAGGCGCCATTCAGGTGGATAACAATGTTTTTCCCTAATATCTCAAGTATGGATTAGCTTTATAATGTGTAGGAATATGTGAAGGATTAATTCAAGAAAATACTTCTCGAAAATCTCCTCCACCATTTCAAGGAGATAGTTATTCAAAGAATATTCCAAGGAGAAGATCATGGAGATTTGGTTGGCATATCTTATCTTGTATTTATGAGAGACATGTGGAGAATTTGTGAGAGACATGTGGAGGATTTGAAGGGATCATATCTTGTAATAATAGGAAATTAGTTGAGAGTGGTTGAGAGAATCATGGATCTCTCATTATGAGATGGTTATCTCCTTCATGTGTAAAAGAGAGTACTCTCTCTTCATTTCATTAATCTTGATTAATCTTAGATAATCTTAGGTAGATAGTAGATTGTAGGCGTTATTCTTGACTTTGTAATATGGAGAAGGGAATTCTTAGCTTTTGTTCATAATATTAGTTTTGATGCTTTCATGATTTGTCATTGATTCTTGTGATGTAAATTAAGATTTCTTTATTGTTAATGTCAGCTCACATGTGTTGTCTTGTTTCTCTTCATATGTTGTCTTTCTTTTATGAAATTTACTTTGATTTGTGTGTTTCATCTTCCAGCATTAGATTAGCAGTTGTGTGTTTCAGCTTAAGGGGGGTTAGATTAGATTAGTCTTAGTTTCACAAGGGTTAGATTAGCTTAATTTTGCTTCAGTCCTACATATACTTTGCATGTGGCTCGTAAGCCTACGAACCTTGCATTGACAAATTAAATGGTTGGGAAAATACTACAACAGAATTAAAACGACATTAATTTCACCCAACATCCATGACCTCTTCTCACACGTTTAGGTGTGCCCTCTAGGCTAGGGCTTCTTGCAGCAGTCTAAATTTGATTAGGATGGGGAAGTGTAGTCTTATCAACAACAGGACTACGACTTGATCCTCTTAACAACCTTCTGCTTGGAGTTCTACTTCGACTTTTCAAAGGAATTTGAGCTAGGTTTTGTCTTGACTTCCTACTCAAACTCCTTCCTAGGCTCCTGCTTAAAGGCCTACGAGAAATCACACTTGGGATCCTACTTAAATCCCTACGACTTGGGATCCTCCTTGGTCTTTGATCATTGGAATTTTTCACAATTTTTGTACCCCTAGTGGTCATAAACTCCAAGAAAAGTATCTACTCTAATACCATGTCACAAAACACTAAAACGAGAGAAAATTACACTATGCAAGATGTTCATTCATTACAGAAGAAGGAATTAAGCACATATTTCAACATAGTTGATATAACTCCCAAAGAATACAACAATGTGTCGCAACACCTACTTGACTTAATTAAGTTTTCACCTAATTTACCTTGACAAGCCTAAGTTATGTTCCCTTTTACCTGGATCTAACACTTAACTTTGTACATAAGTTAACAATGGCCATTATATTCTTTCACATGCTACTCTCTTAAGTATGCCATCTCTCTTTACATTGTATATAGAACCTGTTATAACTAGATATTGTTCTTAGTTTATCTGTTTCTTTTGTCCTAATTTTCAACCGTTGGTTTAAAATGATTTTATATTTTATGTTGATTTTAAGAATTTTTGACAATCAATAATTTTGGTTGGAATTGATACTTTTAATGGTTGAATCATTTCATTATTTTAGTTTTAAGGTTTGTATTTTGGGCTTATTAGTTAATATGTACATCTTTAAGCTTTCAAAAACTTATAATAAAAGTTCATTCCAAGTTTGATTTATAATCTAACTCTAATTTTTGAGTCCTTTGTCAAATATTTTCATGAGGAGATTCCTGTAGCAGCTCTGTTTTTCCTGTTTTTGTCATTGTCATTGGGAGCAGATTACGAGGATATGGAAATGAATTCAGGAAAACAAAAAGTGGTTTTTGTCCACAACAGAATAATTTACAAAAGCCTCTCTCAGTTTTGCAACAGCTATTATCGTTTGAGAGATTAGAATTCATCTTTGTGGCCTATTTTCAGGGTTTGAATTATTTAATAATTTCCTGTTTTAGTCACAAATTTTCAGAACATATTCCGATCAATTGAAGAGGAATTTTGAAAACCCAAAAGAGGTTTTTTTTTTATAACATACGCATTTAAAAAAACATCTCTCCGTTTTTACGCAGGTGTTTCAGATCGAGAGATATGAAGGCGTCTTTGAGACCCAAATTTCTAGAAATTCGCCAAATTTCCCCAAATCCGATTTGCTATTTTTTGGGTTAATTATCTTTAAATATTTTGAGTTATCATGTAACTAATTGATGTAACTGTTTCAAATTTCGACCTAGAAGGTAGTTATGGAACTACTTTACTTTTGTAATGATAAAAGGAAGACAAACATACAGTTTTGAGGGGGGGTTTTTCACTCAAGGAGAGGCTTTGGAGCTTTTATTTCTCAAGCTAGCACTTATAACTCTTATGTAAGTGGATGATTGTTATTGATTATATATAAACTGATAAGCCATTATATAAACTGATAAGCCATTTTACCTGTCATTCTTTTTCATTTCTGATCTGTTTGATTGCTCAGTCTACAATTTCATTTCTTGTTTAAGTTTTATTCATGTAAATGCTTGTAGCTTGTGGGTGGAATTAGTATTTCATGTGTAATGTTTATGGCTTATTGGGATGTGTTTGATCCCCAGTTTATCCAATTTGCATTATTCATTTCTGTATTAGTTTGTGGATGTTTATTTCCTCCTTGATTGATGAAGTTTTCAACCAAAACCATAAACCAAAACCATAAAAACCTGTTTTATTTAATTTTACTTTTGAGATTGTGTTGGCTTGTTCTTCTAGTAGTCTAAGAACAATTTCTGGCACAAACATCTTTGCCGCCATTGCCGGGGATGAAGCTGAAGTATATATTCCCTAGGATATCATTATTCTTTTGATTTTGAGAGGTGAACAAAGTCAGAAAATCTTTTAGACTACAAGTTTTCACCGGTGACTCCACGATTAAAGATTCCACTGCAAGGAGAATTTTGTTGACAGAAAAATGAAGAAGCCAAATGGAAAGACTGGATATCAGCTTGTTACTTTACTCCATGAGGTTTTGTTCTTATTCATCAGTTCTTTCCTATCTTTCCCATTGCATGTCAAAAGAATTATTTTTTGTTTTGTCTATTCCGATGATCATAAACCTTCAAGTACATATCCCACTTTGGAAGAAGAAAATCTGCATTCTTCTTGTGTTATTGATGTTGATCCTATTCCTTCATTTGAAATACATGTTCAACATGATATACATATACCCATATCTCTTGAAGTTGATTATTCTGGTAATCTTGTAGAGAATAAAGCTGATCTATTACCTTCTACCATCACTGCTCAAACTTCTGAACAACTGGT
The DNA here is from genome assembly GCA_001517045.1 of Pseudotsuga menziesii. NCBI lineage: Eukaryota > Viridiplantae > Streptophyta > Pinopsida > Pinales > Pinaceae > Pseudotsuga > Pseudotsuga menziesii. The sequence continues at coordinate 260,557 of LPNX011026210.1, forward strand.
TGAACCTCATTTTCATCTCACAGATTTTCAGTCTAGAATCAGACAAATGATGTTTAAACCTCTTAGGCTGCCATATCTCTTACATCCTTACCCTTCCTACTTTGTTGAATATCTTCCCCATTTTACTAGAAAAGACCATATTACAGCAGAGAAACATTTAGAATCTTTTCATAATTTCATTGATAATTTTGAAATCATGCATGAGGATGTTGTCATGAGGTTATTTTTGAAGTCCTTTGTTGGAGATGTTGGGTTT
>LPNX011026220.1:11490-13990 GCA_001517045.1 Pseudotsuga menziesii
ATGACAGTGATGTTCATGATGTTGATGGTGATGGTGATGATTATGTTCATGATGTCGACGGTGATGATGATGATGATGAATGACGGTGATGTTCATGATGTTGATGGTGATGATGATGATGTTCACGATGTTAATGGTAATGATGATGATCATGTTGTTGTTGATGATGATGATGATGGTGAAGGTGAGGATGATGGTGAGGAGGATGATGATGATGATGATGAAGATGAAGATGATGAAGATGATGTTGATGGTGATGATGATGATGATGATGATGATGATGGTGATGATGTTGATGGTGATGATGATGAGGATGATGATGACGATGAGGATGAGGATGATCATGTTGATGATGATGATGAGGATGATGAAGATGATGATGGGAATGGTGATGATGATGATGATGATGATGATGATGGTGATGATGATGGGGATGAGGATGATGATGATGATGTTCATGATGTTGATGGTGATGATGATGATGGTGATGATGATGATGATGATGATGATGGTGATGGTGTTGATGGTGATGATGATGAGGATGATGATGATGATGTTCACGATGTTAATGGTGGTGGTGATGATGATGATGAAGGTGATGATGATGATGAGGATGATGATGATGATGATGAAGATGAAGAGGAAGATGATGAAGATGATGATGAGGAAGAGGATGATGATGAGGATGATGAGGATGATGTTGATGATGATGATGATGTTCATGATGTTGATGGTGATGATGATGAGGATGATGATGAGGATGTTCACGATGTTGATGGTGATGATGATGATGATGATGATGAAGGTGATGATGATGATGATGAAGATGAAGACGAAGATGATGAAGAAGATGTTGATGGTGATGATGATGATGATGATGATGATGGTGATGATGTTGATGGTGATGATGATGAGAATGATGATGAGGATGGTGATGATGATGTTCATGATGTAAATGGTGATGATGATGATGATGATGATGATGAAGGTGATGGTGATGATGAAGATGAAGACGAAGATGATGAAGATGATGTTGATGGTGATGATGATGATGATGATGATGATGGTGATGATGTTGATGGTGATGATGATGAGGATGATGATGAGGATGATGATGATGATGAAGATGAAGACGAAGATGATGAAGATGATGTTGATGGTGATGATGATGATGATGATGATGGTGATGATGTTGATGGTGATGATGATGAGGATGATGATGAGGATGGTGATGATGATGTTCACGATGTCAATGGTGGTGATGATGATCATGTTGATGATGATGATGATGATGATGATGATGATGAAGGTGATAATGATGATGAAGATGAGGACGAAGATGATGAAGATGATGTTGATGGTGATGATGATGATGATGATGATGATGGTGATGATGTTGATGATGATGACGACGAGGATGATGATGAGGATGATGAAGATGAAGATGAAGATGATGAAGATGATGTTGACGGTGATGATGATGATGTTTATGATGGTGATGATGTTGATGGTGATGATGGTGAGGATGGTGAGGATGATGTTCACGATGTCAATGGTGATGATGATGATCATGTTGTTGATGTTGATGATGATGATGAAGGTGATGATGATGATGAAGATGAAGACGAAGATGATGAAGATGATGTTGATGGTGATGGTGATGATGATGATGATGACGATGATGATGTTGATGGTGATGATGATGAGGATGATGATGAGGATGATGATGATGATGTTCATGATGTTGATGGTGATGATGATGATCATGTTGATGATGATGATGATGATGATGATGAAGGTGATGATGAGGATGAGGATGAGGATGGGGAGGAGGATGATGAAGATGATGAAGATGAAGATGATGAAGATGATGTTGATGGTGATGATGATGATGATGATGATGATGTTCATGATATTGATGGTGATGAGGATGATGATGAGGATGATGATGATGATGTTCACGATGTTAATGGTGATGATGATCATCATGTTGTTGTTGATGATGACGATGATGATGATGATGATGAGGATGATGATGATGATGATGATGATGATGTTGATGGTGATGATGATGGTGATGATGATGGTGATGATGTTGATGGTGATGATGAGGATGGTGATGATGATGTTCACGATGTCAATGGTGATGATGATGATCATGTTGTTGTTGTTGATGATGATGATGAAGGTGATGATGATGATGAAGATGAGGACGAAGATGATGAAGATGATGTTGATGGTGATGATGATGATGATGATGATGATGGTGATGATGTTGATGATGATGATGAGGAGGATGATGATGAGGATGATGATGATGATGAAGATGAAGACAAAGATGATGAAGATGATGTTGATGGTGATGATGATGATGATGATGATGGTGATGATGTTGATGGTGATGATGGTGAGGATGGTGATGATGGTGTTCACGATGTCAACGGTGATGATGATGATCATGTTGATGATGATGATGATGATGATGAAGGTGATGATGATG
>LPNX011026220.1:16490-52137 GCA_001517045.1 Pseudotsuga menziesii
AATTTTAACAAGAATACATAATTTTTTCTATTTTTTTCTTATTTATCTTCTTTCATCACTCAACTCAAAAAACACACTGGTAGTGTTTCATCCATATCTCTTTCGTTTCTCAACCATTTAAAAAAAAAATTGTATGGTGCACTAAAGAACACCAACCTTTACTTGCTATAAAAAACCTATTTCCAAATAATTGCATTAAGACATTCAAATGCTGCACCCACAATTGACGTATCGTTTTCGAGGTTTGATCTCTTAGATAATTAAAAAAAAAATTAAAAATATTATTTTTATTATTGGAAAAATAGTCGTGCACTAGTCCTATATGTTCTCTATATGTATACCGGTTTTCGTAAGTTTATTCCATCATTTAGACACTCAGACGCTGCACCCACAAAAACATATACCTTATAATTTGTCCAAAAAATAAAAAGTTCCCATTAAAATTTATCTGAATTTAGATAGTTAACAGCATTTTCAATAGAAAAAAAATATATATTTGGAAAGGTCATTCAATTTCCTACATTTCTTGTTTTTTACTGATCGCAAGATTCATTGTGTAAGTGTCTCAAAATATGCGTCCAAGTTGATGGATGCCTATTTTTTTAGTTTTGTATTGCATCTAACGCGCCAAAAGAGACCCTCAACTTCTTGCACACACCCCATCGTTAGAGACTCAAGGATCAAAACGATTCATATATAGTAGATTTCTGTTACATTAACTTTGAAACAAAAGAGTAGATTGTCAAATTTAAAAACTAGCTAAACTATACCTTCTTAATAACCCAATAGTCATCAAAATAGCAGCTATTACAGTCCTTTAAGGATATAAACTAATTGGGATATAAACCCTTAGTCCTTTTTTCCATGTCTTCACCAAAAATTTCTATGCTCTAATTCATGGTTCAAATCTTGTTGCTTCAACCATCTCTAAAAAACCTAAAGCAAAATAAGGGAAAAACTACCAGCAAGTCTCACCGTGGAAAGGGAAAAAGGTAGTATGAACAAAAGCAGACTCCTTCCATCCTATGCTGAGAACCAACACATCCATTTCAGAAAGAAATAAAACCGAGATAGAGCGACAATGCTTATCAGGAAGAGCTTGGCCGATTGCTGTGCTCCAAGCTTGGGCTCTATATTTGAGAGTACCTACATTATCATTGAAATGAGGTTAGCATTTCTATCATTTAATCTAAAGAGCCTAACATATGAGTATCAAGGAAAATATCTGTGCATTGTTCAGAACTTACCTCTGAATAAAAGTGTTAGCTGAAAACCGACCAACAGAGAAAAGAGTTGCTAAGCAACCATTTGCTCAGGCTGTAATAATTCTCTTATATGCATTGGTCCTCTGCTCCATCATGTGCCTAATCCCCAGCCCCCATGGCCCGGATGATCCTATTCTAATAGTATTCGCACAAGTACCAAAATTAACAAACCCCAGAAAGCTGCATTCATCACTTCTCTGCGACCGGGCTCGAAACCTGCACCAAGCTCGACCAAATCACTGTTCGCATTGGTACTTACAAACTCCTTGGACTCTGCCATCACAAGAGGCCCTGATTGTCGACATACATTGACCAATCAATTATAATGTGAACCATACCTAAATGACTAAGCATTCATTGCATATAACTATTTCTCTCCATTTTCAAGCTACCAACGCCAATGCAACTTCTAGATTTTTCCCATAGTATGGTTTACTTTACTCGGCAATTCATGTGACCCGTATTTGCTTCCCTGTATGGGATAGCCATCGCCAACCTTCAGTTCTTTGATCTGTTAATATCCTTGAGCTATCGTAAATAAAGCAAAACAACCTGAGAACCCCAACCAATTACTCTGATCTGTTTGATTCCATTGAAAGCCTTGGGAAGCAGCTCGAATAGATCTCTTCTTCCCCTCAAAATATATTGCGCACACAACAATATGCAAGGAAACACCCACGTCATTTACAAAAACTTTGTCTAGCTATAGGAGAATAGAATAAAGAGCAGTACCTTGTCATGGCCAGCAAGCATAGTCTTCTCTTTCTTGATACATCGGTTTGGAAGTCAATACGTGAAGGCATTTTGGTGAGAGGGGAAGCTACCATGCGAGTGCCCAGGGATCCCCCTCTACTGCAGCTCCTGGTATTTAATCTGCAGGTTAACTTAGTGGGGATTTGTATACCCTTTAAGGATTGCGAACAAAACCCCAAATTGTATGGGACATTGTGCTTCTCGCCCTTGGCACCGCCATTGCCATTAGTCACAACAATAGTAATGTTGATCGATGCACATTTCGATACATTCTATCGGAGCATAGAACTTTACCTTCACCTTCAGCAGGCATCCATTAGACGTAGACCCAATGCAATTGAGCTACATTTCTTATTGACTAGAGATATGATGCATGGATGCTAGATGTAGAGTGCATTGGAATGATTGCTATGCTTTCACTTATTTCAAATAACCGAAAGAGGTGTTTTTAAAAATGCCACGCTTGACTCGACACAAAGCACTAAACTGCTTTACTTTGACACTTGGATTATATATTGTCTCATGGCTATCATTTGGTAATTAGAATGGCTGGGTGGATTTTTCTAGCGCAAGCCTTTTCTCGCCACTTTAATCCAGCATCTTACATGGTCTTCGCTACTAGAGAAATAAAATTCCAGGAATGTCACTGATGCTGCAATCTGTGTTAAGTTCCTTCCAATAGTTGTTTTCCTTTCATACTATCCAAAATAGATTTTTCCACTTTTAATTTTGATAACACATAAGCCACCATTGTCAATGGAATTTGGCTTTGAAATACATGCATCAATAACAAACTATGTGCTCAACGCCCTCTGAATTTGGTCAGATTAGCATCACTTTTAAATGATGTCCATAGATGAATGGCATTCTTGACATTTGAATTTAAGCTATGGCACTTGGGTGGTGATTGCAGTATTTGGTTTTGGCGTTTACTGCTGGAGGTCTCACTATAAAAATGATTCCAGTACTTTGCACTTGGATGTTTGGAAACTTACTTACTGTCAACCTTTGAGACTTGTGCTTTCATCTGGAGCTTAACACTTAAACTCATTTAGCACTTGGAAAAATGTAGTTGAACACCTAATCATCGTTATGTCCATTTGGATCTAGTGCTTTAACTATGGTATTTAGTTGAAAACTATCGTGGATTTCCATTTCCATTTCCATTTGTCGTTTGCTAGTAGGATTTAACACTTGGACTTGTCGGTGCTAGATTGTAGGCTTTACACTTTCAGCAAATGTAAATATCCCACATGCCCAAGGGATAAATACGATTTTTATACAAACTTAGTTATCTTGTTAATACAATTTTAGCATTACATTGGTTAATAAGTTATGTGTTTTAAATAGCTTCATCCTTAAATCAAAATATAAATTTAATGCTTAAACTAATATACAATGCCTGTATGCACACATCTCTCAATAAATTCCATGCAACTCTATGTTAATATCATCTATGGTGATAGCATCGTTTCCCAAAATCTAATACAAATACAAAGGCACCAAGTGCTTAAGTCAGCATCCCATAAACATTTTGGGCAATAATCTTCTCAACAAACTCGTAATAGGTAAATAGTAATTAAGCGGTTGATATCTCATTTAAAAACAACATAATGAGTTTTAACAATCCTGGATTTTATCAAATATTCCAAAATTTATTTACATCAAACATAACCTAGCTCTATAAGGAAAACAAAGCATACATTGGATCATGGAAAAAAAAATCCAACTCTGCAAGGAAAGCAAAGAAACTCCGCAAACAAAGCAACAAATCCAGCTCTCAAAAGCAACAAGTCCATAAGGCAGGGACTTGTTGCTTTGCAACCACTATTGTTTATAGAATAAATTGGTTGATGAGGAGTTACTTCAATACCCAAAATTAATTGTGGGAGGTGAAATAAATATTACAACTTTTGTAAGAACATTTGGAGTGAAAGGTCTAGGGTTGATCCTAAATGAAGGGTATTTTTGCATAGTTTTAATGAAGAAGATTTAATAGATGTCCATCCCATTCCTTTATTGCCAACCTAGAGGAATGATAGTCTTGAAAAGTCTTCATGGACTTTTAATTGAAAATAAAGTTTAGAAAATTTCCTTATCTATCGGTCATGGGTGCTCCCTATGAAAATTTCAGATGATCTTTCGATCTTCCTTCACTTGGAAAAAATCAAGGGAGGTTGAAGTTTCCTTTCAGGTTTAAGAACTCACAATTCATTGAGGAGGATTTAATAGTTTTGGTAAGATCATTATGGTGTGATGAAGATTTGGTTGTAGGGGCGTTAGAAATGGAGAACATAGTTACGAAATTAAAATCTTTGAAGTCTCGGGTAATAGTTTGACAAAGAGATAAAAAATGATTCTTCAAGAAGAGCTCATTGGGATTGGGAAGAGTAATAAGGATTTTTATAATCATCCTTGGGTAGGTGTTTTTTTTACGAGGAGAGTTGATCTCTATTTACTCTAATTGTCGAAAGTGAAATCTATAGGTTAAATATCGACGTATTATTATGTCCCCTCCAGGGGATATATATGATTCAGTTAGGTGCATTAATCTCGAGCAATTTGAAAAAATTCATAGTTTAGATTATGGTTTTTCTATAGTACATGGCAGCTTTTATTTAGGGATTTTTTAAATTATTGATTTTTTTAAATTGTCATTGGTTCTGCCAAGGTGATGTTGGTTTGGATTCCCGTGCCCCAAGCACCAACGACTAAGTGATGTCAACAATTATTTAAATGCATGTAAGTTATTTTAATATTCAAACTTGGAAATGTGATCCATCGTTTAATTGCATTATTAACTAAGAAACAATATGATAAATACTTCGTGGCAGTTGAAGCAGTTTCTTCATGTCTTGAAAGATTTATGGTGATACGTGGTAGTGAATCAGCACCTTAAAATTTTCACTGCTACCAACTTCATTCAATTATTACAATTTTCACTACTTCCAACTTCATTAAATTATTCCCCCAACCTATGAGTCTGACAAATGGTGACGACTAGTAGTGCCTGTCAACCTGTGAGTCTCACAAATGGAAATGACTCGACCAGGGTAAAGAGAGTATAATTGATATATTAATTCCTTCCAACTTTGAGTTACAACACACTCAAATCAGCAAAAGTTAGTAAAATATTCCAAACTTATCCAGGGACCATCAGGCTAGTACAACAAGGTGAGCTTTAGTTTAAAAGTGAATGCATGCATTTCCAAGTCAATGAACATCCTTATATTTTATCATTACCAATCTGGGTAAATATACCTAATGAGTTTTGTAAACTAAACGAGGTATGAAGCTTCTTACTTCCTTCAATTATAAGTTTAAAACTTTTTGAAAGTAAAAGAAATTTATTTTTAAACCTGTTTCTTCTATGATAAAGTTAAATGCATTATGCTTTCTGACTTTGTGTCTTTATAGCCTCAAGGGACAATGACATTCGCACTAAGTTTTGTTGGAGATCTCCCATCAACCAAATCAACCAAATTTTAGAGCTATTAGCTTTTTGGAAGAGCCATGTTTAGTTGTATGTATTTTCTTTTTCAATGATCCTACTGAAAATAGTTGGATCATTCATTCCAATAGTGTTTTAAGGTTTGGCGGTCCACTTGGTAATGGTAGATCTGTACTAAATAAAATCCATTAAACTACAGAGGAATTGGATTTAAGTGCAGATGAAAGTATCGATGCTGAGATAGAACACAATCCTGAAACTACCATCCATGGTCTCTGCCTTTCCTGGGTTTTTTTCATTAAAAAAATGACTTTACCCTTTTTTAAAGAGTGTGTATGTATATATATATATATATATATATATTTTGCAGAACTTAGTCACCTTAATATTAATGTACTAAAATTAACTAATTTCTAATGACCTAATGGCCTTCTCGTACTCTGCTTGCAGTAAGACAATTTATTATTATTATTATTGATTAGTGAGACCACAGATTTTAAACTTCTGTTAGAGTTGTTCTACTTTTGCTCTAGCACCTCCTTATCTTATATGTTCCCCGGTAAAGGTCTTGGTTAGTAGCAACTTGGTTGGGGCTACAAACTTACTGGTCAGCGAAGTTCTTGGTTAGGAATTAGGATAAGGCTTGCTTAACAGCTTGCTGGTGAGGATGACCTTTCTTATGAGTGGGGATATACTTTCGGGTGGAAGATATAGATAGGTGGAATAACTTCTGGTGATAATAAATTATTATTATACGGCCCGATCTCCGGAGGAAAACTATTCTATGAATTGGGTGGAAGTTTCCAGAGTAATGGAATGGATCAACACAACTATAGTAAAATCACAATTTATGCTTTTCCTTTTCCACCTATTTCTTCTCCTTTGTCCCTCAATTCGAGATACCAGAGAATCGCCAGTTATTTAGAATATTTTGTTTGACCACCACTAATATGAATTTATTATTATTATTATAATATATTGTGTTTCTCTTTTATTATTATTATTATATATTGTGTTTCTCTTTTATTCATGGTTCTTTTGGCTGTTGTCATTGAATTCTTTCAAAAGCGATTATAGAGCAAGAGAGAGTTCGATTGTTCTTTTGGCTATTGTCATTGAATTCTTTCGAAATCGATTACAGAGCAAGATGGAGTTCAAGCATATCCAGATAGTCATTGAAACCATTGATCTGGTATTTTTTTAGTTTCAAAACCAATAACATGCCTTTCAAAGAAAGTTGGAGTTCGAGCATATCCAGATAGCCGTTGAAACCATTGATCCGATAATTATTTTAGTTCCAGAGCCAATAACATGCCTTACAGTTAGAGAGTAAGTATCTCTGTTATTTAGAGGAGAGCTTATTATACATTCTTACAATTTGGGATTGAAACCCCATGCCATAACCTTTTTGGCAATAGCACCAATTTTGGCAGTTTATATTGTTTTCCTAGAATCTCTAGGCTCTTTTGGCTTAATGTGGGTAGCGTTTCCAACAATCCCATGCTTTCCTTCTAGTTTTTTCTTTTGTTGATTACAAATTTTCCTTTAGTTTTTTCTTTTGTTGATTACAACTTTTGTTTCTCTTTATTTTTGGTCAGTTATTGAATTCAACAAAAATGTATTATTACAATTCAGTCACAAAAGCATTAAAGTATTACAATATAGTTACAAAAGTGAAGATTTGGCATGATCCAAGAGAACAAGTTCAGTTTTTTTTGTTAGCTTATACAATTAACCTTTAAATAAATTTTTCAGAAAATGGTTAGATATAAAAGAAACAGAAGGAACAACCTACAACTGTAAAAAAGAACTTATCTGATCTCTTTGATAAAAATAATGGATAGATTATTGCAGTGGCTTGTGCACAATGTCACATGCTGCAAGTGGGGACATCCAAACGACCTCAGTTTGGCATTTAAAGAGAAGAATATTATGCCACACGGGAAGGCATTCAATTTGATTGATTATGATAATATGATCATGCCATTTTATAGGACACAACTAATAAATGCATTTTTGGATCTTTGTAGATTGAAATCTTATGTTGTTTTATGACAAAGAGTTGTATAGAATTTTACCTTTTATGTAGCTAGCTTAAGGTGAAAAAAATAAAAAAACTAATATATATAGAATCAGGCTTTAGGCAATGTGAAAAAATAGCAACACAATACCATAGTATTTATTCAATATTTTTTAAGAAAATAAGATTTTCACTATTCAGAAATAAAATATGAAATCATACAGCATATGGATCTTGATCTTGTTCTCAAAGTAACGAGGGCTGCTAGATCAACTGAAATCGACCCACCTAACATTTTTTCCGGTTACTTATGCACCTTACCTTATTATAGTTATTGATTGTGTTTGCGGTGTACTCATAAAAAGCAAGTTGGTTTCTTCCTCAAGTGTTTGAATCAACGAAAGGTGGCTTTTGAAAGCCTTTGAATTGTTAAGGTAAGCAATTCATGAATCCATGGATAGCTAGAGCTCTTGAACTGCACCTGAATTGCTTCTGCTACCCGTTCTTTATGAATCAATCAATAGGCTTTGCAAATGCATGCCTTCTCTTTCCGGATGGATAGTCTTTTCGTCTATTAAAATTTTCATTTTGAAATGATAGTTCGTGCTGTACTTTATATGTAATTTCTCTAGCTGCATCTGGACTCTACAGTATCTGGCACGAGATAGTGTTTTTTTTTATTTCACCTGTGGTCTTGAAGCTGCCTTAGTCAAAAAAAGAATTAAGTATTTTAGTAAAAAAAAGAATTAAGTATTTGTTTGAAGCTGGGAATGAGTCTAATTTATTGTGTAAATTTAAAGGATTTGTTATTTGATTTTTTAAATATGTGCTGGAACCTTTTCACCAAGAAAGCAAACAGAAAAGTCAATCAAATATATATATAATATATATATTGGTGGATTGCAAAAGCAAGGAATCTGATTTTTTAATGATGTCATGATTACATAATATTTAAATAAGAGCAAAGGTTTTTTTTAATGAATGTGTAATTTTTTTTAGTTTTTTAATTATTACATTTGTGTAAAATATAATTTTATTTTATTTACATTTTTTATTCATATATTTAAAAAAAATATAGATTTTTTTTTTATTTTCATTTATTTTAAAACTAGATTTTATTTTTAAAATATCATAATATAACTTAATTTTTAGTGAAGTTTAAATGCGGTATAGTGATGTATATATATCAATATTTTTTAATTAATAGTATGATAAAGTAAGCTTTCATGTGGAATTTCGAAGTATGTTATGAAATCTATTGGTTTTATTTGAAGGACTGGCTAATGGTGGGTATGCTGGTGGTTCATCGTTATTTCAATTGAACTGGTTCAACCTTATTTCAATTGATTCTTTTAATTTCACATTTTTATATAAATTTTACACAAATCTAGAAGTACTTCATAAACTTTCTACTTATCTATTGTTACTATCAATATTCAAGATAAAAAAAATAGCATGGATTGTAACTATTAAGTTAAGAGTTGAGTATCTTAGTTTAATTATAAAGAATTTAAGGTCAATAAGTTTCTCATGGCAGAGCAAGTAACAATGGCTAGTGTAACCCTTCCACGTAGAGAAAGGTTTCAAGATTTAAAGAGGAAATTGGTGTAGTAGGTTAACTTACTATAACAATAGACATAGGCATGGATATATTCTTGATAAGAACTTTTTGAATAAACTTTTAGGTTTGAAAAGATATGCCTTGTTCTTCATATAATGAATGTTGTTCTATTTACGAAAATGACATACACATAATTTTTACTTTACACTTTAGCTGATCTATATAAGAAGATGGATATTACATCCAATGTGATAAATTATGTTGTCATATTTTGAACCAAATTATTTATATGTTGCTAGATTTATATCTTAGAGATGTTGCAGTTCTTGTTCTTTGGTACATTATGAGGTTTTTATAATATTTGAATTTTTGAGGAAGCAATTCCCAAAAAAATATTAGGATTAGGAGGTTTAAGGAGAGTGCTACTTCTTGTAAGAGCTTGGTCAATTCAATGAGAATTACCTGCATTTACCTCTTCTTATTGATCATATGATATGAAATAATGCACCTTACAATAGAAAATGCATTTTTTGTTATGGTTGACTCTCATCTTTAGATTGATTTGTCTTATAATACTAGCTATTAACAATGGTGGGGACATTTCCACCTAGTGGCTCTTATTTACGAATCCGAGGCTATTATTTATGATTCCAAGCCTATTATTGGTGAAGTTGAGCCTATTTTTTATGAATATGAACTTAGTATACAAAATCAAATTTTATTGTTTGTCCACGGCCATGGGCTTAGCGTTCATGTTGTGTTGAGAAATATTGGTGAAAGATTCTATTATTCCTTCACCCTATTGGATATGTTTCTCATCTTTCGGGGGCTCTCTATAGAAATAATAAATATATCACCTATGGTTGAGAAATAATGTTGCACTTGCACATTCAGTTTCCAGTCAAGTTATTCAAGATAAATATTTATTTTAGGCTATGTTATTGTTGTTGGATTCTATTTGATTTATTTTGAGATCTAAAAAACATCTATTCACTATGTTATTTTTGTTCACTCATGACAATTAGCTACTTGTAATCATATGATGGCAGTGTTGTGAAGATTAGATATGTATGAATATGCCATTATCTGAAGATTAGATATGTATTTTATCGTATTCTCTTTTCTTGTAAGCTTTCTTCCATCGTATTCTCTTTTCTTGTAAACTTTCTTCCATCAAGTTGAAAAGACTCATCAAAGAACTTTGAAATTCAAATTGGACTAGAAACCTTCCTTTAGTCCTAATCATATAGTAATTACCACCAAAGAGCTTTCTTATTTGTGATCGTGTGTTGCATCAAAGGGATTATAATATGTGGAATAAGCTTATCAATGGACAATTCTTTAAGTTGTGTGTCTCGATTATGAACAAAGATTTTTCTTATGTGTGATGATGAGTTGCATTAAAGGGGTTATAATATGTGGAATAATAATTAGTATAGATTTATTTTAAAAAGACCTATAAAGTGTCGAGAAGGATCAAATTTTTTAAGTTATAAATCATTTTTTAAAGTATAAATGTTGAGGAAGTGTGTAATGCAATGTTTATGGTTTTCATTTATGTAATTTGTTTAGTTATATATATATATATATATATATATATATATATATATATGTCATTTTAAATATTTTAAATTTAATTTGAGTTGACATATTATTTTTTATAAAGGTCACATGTTGAATCTAGGATGAGAACAGAAGGAGTTACATAACTCCCCCTACTGGACTGTAGAATGCGCCTCTTCGATGAAAATATTTTTCTTATTTATGATCATGTGTTACATCAAAAGGGTTATAATATGTAGAATAAGCTTATCAATGAATCACTTTTTAAGTTATGCTCCTTAAGTAATTATTAAAAAAATCTTTATTATTTGTGATCATGTGTTGCATTAAAAGGGTTATAATATGTGGAATAAGATTATAATGGACTACTCTTTAAGTTGTGTTCTTTAATTGAATATATTTATAAATAATTAAATTTTTAAATGGTTGGTGTTCATTATAAATGGGGTTTTAAAGGAATTTTTTATGATTTCAATAATTCAAATTAATGAACATTATTTTAGGTATATGGTATTTCGTTGGAATGATTTAGATTATAAGAAAACATATATCTTAGATGAGGAAATTTTAGCAATCCTATACTAATCACTATCCCAAAAAAATTGTTCAAACACCCAAAAAATTGTTGGGGTTGATTAACCAAATTTAACATTATCAACACCAACTTTGAGATGTACCAAATAATAATCTCTCGCATGTAAAGAACATTAATAAAATCATATGGGACTCGAATGCATCCATTTTTGATCTGATACTAATGTGGTTATTTTAGTGTCTAAAGTTATAATAAAAGCCACTCCATATATCCACCATCTGGGATTCATAGGATCATCCCTAAACCAATAAATACTTGAATATGGAAAATTGTTAATTTATGAAATTGATCTCATCAACAAGTCCTAAATTGATGGGAGAATACATGCAACAATTGAACATGGGAGGGGTGGAGAATATATCAAATTTTATTGTTCCCAAATAATTGTTACACTATTGTAGATATGAAATATTTATATGTCATTAAGAGGATTTTGCAAATCAAATAATGAATACAAATAATGGAATATAAAGGGAATGAAATATACTTAATTTTTGTATCTTGAAAAGCATAAGCTTGTGTTGATTCCGCAACATCAACATCATTCTAAAGCATCAAAATATGATGTCAAAGGAAAACACCTAGAGCTATGTTGTTATCCTATTATGTCTCAACCATAGTGTCAGGCCCAAAGTGTTCATCATACCTATATTTAGTTTTGGCATGTACCTTATCATTTTCCTCTCATGCCTCTTGTGGAAAGTTTTAACATATGTATTTTGTCAATGAAGTTTTGTTAATTATGATTTAAATAGGTTCACCACTTATTTTTCTAAATTCTATCACTATTAGTATTTTTTTTTAACAAACTCCCTCCCAAGCCCTTGCCTATAAAAATATCCTTCTTAGTGAAAAATTGGTCATCCTTGTAAAATCAGAAAAGTATATAGCATGGCCTTGTAAATGGATTTTTACCTTTGGAAAGTTGTTATAGTCATTGTATTTAAAAGAAAAAAAGAGAATTAGGGTGGTCTGGCTACCGGATGCCCTGTCTGGTTCTGACTCTAGTGTGTCGGGGTTGACTTTGGGGGTTGTCACGTGTTTTTCATTCTTTGTTGTTTCCTCAACCTTATGTCATGTTTGAGTGGTTCTGTTGGGACTCTGTGGTATACGACCATGTAGTTTTTGAAGGAGAACGTGGAGGTGGTGGAAGAGGTGGGTGATTGGGTGGTGATTCACACCACCGTCACCAGAATTTCAAGGCTTACAAAACCACGAAGGACCAAAAATATTTTGTTATTGACAGTGAAGGCATTATGGAGAAGGTTTCTTCACTGTGCATGTGTTCTTTGGTCGGGAGGTTGGAATATTGTTAGCTAGATAAGGCTGGTTTGGCTGACTGGACTCTCTATTACGTGGAAGCCGTTTCTGGACTATGTGCCTACTGTGAGAATATTATATAACTGTTGGTATGTTTTTTATGTTTCTGGAGGATGGGGATGCTTCGCTTGTATTAGAGGGGTGATGGATCATTGATGAGGGTTCTTTAGTTCTCTGTAGGTGGTGGATTGACTTTGATATGGAGTGCTCTAGGGTTTTGAAGTGACATCTCTGGTTCCTTCTACCAAACCTTCCACTTTCTTTTTGGTCGCGGGATGTTCTCAGTGGCATTTCCAATTCCATCGGTCACTTCATCACTTTGGATGCTCAGAGTTTTTATTCTTTTGACAAACGATTTTCCAAGTTTCTAGTTGAAATGGATATCTCGAAGGGACTTCCTGCAGATTTGGATTTCGATTGGGGGTCAAATATGAGGGTTCAAAGACTTGATTATCTAAATGTTCCATTTCACTTCCATGTCTATCACCATACTATACATTTGCAAGATAAGTGCACTCTTTGGCGCATCAAACGTTTTCTTCTTATTCAGGGTGTTGGCACTGTTTTGGAGCGGTCTTTCACTAGTCTTGATTAGTCCTCTAAGTGGTCCCCTTCTTTTCTGGTTTCAACTATACCTGTTTCTCTAAGGGATACAAAAGTCATCGATCCCACTTTATCTGTGCTTGGGGAGACTAGTAAGTTGGACCCTCTCATTGCTTTTGTTTATGTCGATTTATCAAAGAAGGATGTTGAAGTACTTGATGGTTTTGAGTGAATGGCTTCCACCAGTCATATTGCTACGACATCGTCAAGTGGTTGTCTAACGGTCAGGATCTCCTCTGTCTCTTGTTTTGCTTTTGTTAACATGTCGGTCTTACCTGTGGGTGCATCTATTGGTGGTATTGACCTACCTTCTAGGGAAGTGGTATGGGGGGGTCAGGTTGTATCTTCTGGAACTTCAAAGGGGCTGGATGATGGCAGTGTAGATGGGGTGTTATTTTGCGACTAGTTCTGATGATTTTCTGCATTTGGGTCTAGTGGCTATTAGTCCTATTGAGGGGAGGGTTATTAGCCCTTCTAACCCTACTAAGCGAACCTCTTTCTGTGACCCTTCTCTCCTTGAATCCCTTCCCATTTTCACTGACCGCACATCAATGTCTTCGACTACTTTCCCCTTAGCCTCTATTGGGTAAGAAATTGTCACGATCAGACATGGTCATCAAGCTAATTCTTCCAAGGGATGTTGGGGTGACAAGTCTGATTCTAGTCCTGGTGATTACATCCATCGATATGTCTATATTGAGGAGGCAGCATGCACTGGTCTTACTATCTCTTATTATTCGCCTTCCAGGGCCATTAGAGAAAAGGGTCCCCCACTTATGTAGTCTTAATGTGTGTTTTATCCTACAATATTAGAGGGTCCTCCAAGAGATGATGTTCTCTCAGGAACAGGCACTACTTTCATTTTCTCAAGTCACACCGGGGTGGGAGTTTTGTGCGTGTGATGTTGTGGGTTTTTTGGGTGATATGTTATTGTCGTGGAATTTGGTGTTCGTTAGGTGTAAATATTTTCTTAGGTCTGCGGGAATCCTCCTCAAGGCCAGTTTTAAAGGGGTCCATTGTATTTGGAATTGTCTAAACATCTATGCACCTTACTTTGAATGGGACATTTTCTGGGATCTGGTGGTGGCCTAGCGTTTGTTTAATTTACCTAAGATTTTAATTCTAGGTGACCTAAATTTCACGTTGTCTTATGCAGAGGTCTGGGGTATGTCTGTGAAAAGTGATCCTCTTGCTGGTTATTTTACTAAGTTACTCTTGGATTCACATTTGGTATACATTTTACCCTATAAGTTGGGACCTACTTCGCATAATGGATGTTCTAAGGTGGTTGGCATTGGAAAATGTTTACGATAGGTTCCTTGTTGCAAAACAATTGGTATCATGTTTACCCTATCATAGATATTGGTCTAGGCCTTTGGATATCTCTAATCGTTACTTGATTTGTTTAGATTGGGTGGAGGTGGGGAAGAGACTGCTTCCCCCCTTTGATTCTACCATTCTTGGCTGAAGGATGTGGATTTTTATGATTTTGTGAAGTTGCAATGACCCAATATTGTTGTGAAGGATGTTTTTGGGGATATGACTATTGTGGCGGAAAAACTTAAGCTATTGAAGCATCATGTCAGGGACTAGGAACACTTGAAGAAAGTGGCTAGGTGTGTTGAGCTCGAAGAGATGGAGTCCTTGATTGCTGAACTGTTTTTGTTGGAACCTATGGGTATTCTATCGGTGGAGGAGGATACACAACTTACGGTGTTGAAATCCCACAAAAAAAATTTACTAGATTTTGAGGCTTCTACCTTGAGGCTTAAGATTTGAGCTATTTGGATCGATTAAGGGGACACTAGTACTAAGATTTTTGAAAATTTTGCCAATAAACGATGTAAGACTAATGCTATATGGGAGTTACATGATCGTAATGGTGAGTTATGTACTGATGATGCATCCTTGAAGGTGGTTGCAGTTGAATTTTTTGCTACTACCTTTAAGGATGACAATACATATCACATCCATGAACAGTTAGAGGTGATCAAAGTTTTACCTACGATTTTTTATTTGAATATTAGATTACTCTGTGGAAGTAGAGTTAGTGTTGAAGGCCTTTACCAAGGACAAGATTCCTGGACCGGATGGGTGGATGATTGAATTATTTCTGAATTTCTTTGAACTGATGGGAAACGACCTCTTGGAAGCTATGGAAAAATCTCGTAGGGAGGGTTTTGTCACTAATTCTCTTAATGCTACTTATCTTACATTGATCCCTAAGTGTGATAATACTTTCTCCTTTTCATAATTTTGTCTGATCTACCTTTGCAACCTGGATTACAAGTTTATTACCAATATTATCTCCAACAGACTGAAATTTTTACTTGCTAAGGTGATTTCTGGTGAACAGTTTTGTTTCCTAAACAATCGATAGATCTTAGATGCAATAGGGATCACCCAGGAGTCCCTACACACCATAAAAACCTGTGATATGGAGGCATTAATTCTTAAAATGGATCTAGTAAATGCGTATATAGGGTCAATTGGACCCTATTGCGGCTTTATTTTTACAGGTGAGTTTGACACTGGATATAGTCAACTGGATCATGGGGTGTGTGATGTATGCAAATTTTGTGGTACTCATTAATGGTACACCTTCTTCCTCTTTTAATGCAAGTTAGGGTCATAGGAAAGCTTTCCCGCTCTCGCCTTTACCAATGTTTCTTTTGGTAGTAGAAGGAATGAGTTTGTTGATTGCATATGCCAAAGGACAAGGAAAGATCACATGCATTGTTTTTTCTTTTATAATTTCGCTTACGCACCTGTTTTTCGTGGATTATGTTGTCCTTTTTGGTCGGGGATCCATAAAGGAGTGGCGATGCTACAGATCCATTATTGACACATTTTTTGTTGCTTATGGTATGTTTGTTAGTATTGAGAAATAATATTTTTTGAAGAATAATCTAGATTGTTCTTTGGCTGCTGATATTAAGGTCTTTTTTTCCCTACAAAATGGATCTGATTGAGGTTGGTTTTAAGTACCTAGTATTTTGGTTGAAACCTCTTAAATATCTTGTTAATGGGTGCAAATGGCTGGTGAAGAAGTTTTAAAAGAGAGTTAGTAACTGGACTTGTAGATCACTTTCTCTTGGTGGTATGATCATTCTCCTTAAATCCATCTTGAGTGGTATTTCGGTTTACTGGTTTTCCCTTTTTAATATCTTGTGTTCGATCATAAAGTCCATCACAAGGATTATGCGTAATTTCTTGTGGGGTGGACTGGATAAAAATCATTTGACACATCTGATCCATTGGGATGCTATCACGATACCATATTCTTATGGGGGATGGAACATCAAGAATCTTAACTGGTTTAGTTGTTCACTCATGATGAAGAGGTTGTGGATGTCGTTGAATGGTACTGGTATCTGGAACAAGATCCTCCAATCTAAATACTTGCGTAATCTTTCCTTAATTGAGTGGTTTAGATTAGACAACCACTCAGTTGGGAAGATCTATGTTATCTGGAATGGTTTTAGTAGAGTCTTTGGCTAGGTTAGTAAATCACTCAGGTGGAAGGTGGGTAACGGTGCTTCGGTACTGGTGGGAATCGATCCTATTGTGGGTATGGAGAAGCCGTTTTATTTATCTCAAATCTTGGTTTATTATTTCTAGATTTTTGGACTGAAGACTCTTTAGTAGGTTAGGATTGGATGTGATTTTCCTACATTTGGAACGTATTGGATCTCTGCTGGAGATCTGGATCTTTCTGGTATATGGTATGCCGAATGGGAAAACTATGTCTCCATCCTATCTTTGGTGGGTTTTCAGCTGTGAGATATGAAGGATAGTTTGGTTTTGTCTTTCAATGGCAAGTCGGGGTAGGTGACTGCTAATCTTGCCTATCAATTCCTTGTTGACAAACATTTGGTTGTGGTGGACTACTGGTGGCATAAGGAGCTTTGGACATGTAACTTACCACTCAATATCAAATGATTCACTTGGATTTACATTAATAATAAAGTTAATACTTGGGATATTTTATAGGTTAAAGGGCGTATTGGCCCAAATTTATGTCATATTTTTGTTGCAGAGGTCAAATATGTGGATCACTTATTCAAAAATTGTTCATTTGGGAAAGTTGTTTATCATGTTGTTGCTTCACATTTTGGTATGTCATATCCATGGGATGACTATTCTTTGTTGTTTTTTTGAAAAGTTGGGTGAGGATAGGGACTAGGCCCCTGTACCTCCCTTTTTTATGCAATTGGATTATTTGGAAATCCAGGAACATTGTGATCTTTCAACACTTGAGACACTAGGTTCATTTTGTAATTTTGGGTGTTCTATAGCTCAGTTCATATTTCCCTGAACCTGTTAGGGTGAAGAAGACATGAAATATTAGGAATGTCCCTGAGGTGTCTGCGACTATGGGTTTCTTTGATGGTGCAGTGAAATATGGTATTGGTGGTGCTGGTATGGTATTGTTTATTCGTAAGTCACATTATTTTCATCTTATGTTGGTTTGTGGTCCCAGTACGAATACCAAAGCTGAGCTAATTTCCCTTTGGGGACTACTCTTTGTTTCTTCAGTCATGGGTCTTCTACATCTGAGAGTCTTTGGAGACTCTAGTATTATGATTGACTCGGTTAACAAAGTGTCCAAATTGCATGTATTAGAGATGGAACACTTATGTGCATGTGCTTTGGCACTCAAGGACACCTTCCATTGCATTGAATGTCATCATATCTTTAGAGAACATAATGAGTAGGCTATGGCTTGTCCAAAGCAGCACTTCATATCACTATGGTACTTTTATCGCTATCAAAATTTATAGATGGGGAATTGGTTTCCTCTTCCACTCTTAATATTTTTTACTCTTGACTTTATACTTGGGCTACACTAGTGATGGGTGGATTATGGCTTCATATTTTGTTGACTGTGCACTAGATTGAGAATCTAGCTACTTTCATACAGTGTTTATCCATGGTTTGATTATCTTTAGTATGTCATGTTTACATAGGAGGTCTGATTACATAGCAGAGGTTCGATATCATAGTTGAGAGTATTTTGCAGATTTGGTAGTATTTCTGTGATAAATTATGGTATGTCTGATGGGTGAAAATAGTGATTTGATGAAAAGGTCCATCTTGTTCCTTTCAGTGATCTAACCTATTTCTTTAATATAAAAGAAATAACTCTTTCTACTTCAGACAAAAATTTCTAAACATGAGATTTGTTTATGTGACAGACAAGAGTCAACGATATAGCTTGGTTCGTTACCCAAAAAGAAGGTGATCCATTTGTTACTTTATAAAACAAAAGAAAAAAAAATCATGGAACCTATAAAAAAAATTTAATACACCTATTAAATATTTAGACCCAAATCCCTTCCAAAGCCTTAATGGTCCTTGAGAAGGATATTATATTTGGTTTTCACATTTCCAATTATTATTTATGAAGGGCACACTATCCTTAAAATAACTTAAGAAAATACGCTCGTCGGGAACGCTATCCTTAAAAAACTTAACAAAATATGCTCGTAGGGCATGCTATCCTTAAAAAAAATTAACAAAATATGCACGTAATCTTGTAAAGGTGACTACGACATTGAGAAAGTGACAGCATGTATAATGAAGAGGGATTGATAATAATTAACTAGCAACAAACACATTAATTTTATTAATGTGTTTGATTACACTAGTAGACATAAATTTTAATGCATACTATAGGAAAAACATAAATATAAAAAGTATGTACATAATTTACGCCTATCAACGTAATCAGAGACATTAATAAAATTAATGTGGTTGATTCTAGCAATAGTTTGCGCGTAAGAACATCTGCATGTATTAATGGATATTATTGATTAAGAAATATTATTAATTTAATTAAATAGAGCATTATCTAATTATTTTTTCATAATCTAATAATATTTATCATGTAAAAAATAATTTATTAATTTATTAAAAATAATTGTTAAAAAAATCTAATATTATGTAACCATTTGATGAAAAGAAAGATGATGGATATGGACATTAAATTCGATGAATTAAATGTAATCTAATTATTGTATAATTGTTTTTGTTATCATTATTGTATAATTGATTTTTAGATACACATTAAATAAATTAGTTTATTTATTGAGAGTATTATTGTTTAATTTTTTTTTTGTTATTGTTTAAGTTTATATGTTATTTTTTATAATATTTTAAATAATTGCTATTTTATTTGGAATAGTATTTTAAAAAATTAATTAAATCTAATATTTAACTAATTATAAATACTATTGAGATACATATGTGCAATGTTATTGAAAGGTTTTATTAGATTGTAACAGTATAACAATTACTAAAGGTTATGTTACATTGGAGTGATGCTTCATTTTTGTTGCATAAGTTTTTAGTTTGTTGTTTGGAATGTTTTTAGAGTGTTTTATTATGTAATGGTTTCGTCACATAGTGGTGTTTATCAATTGATATATTGTATTATGACATCGATCAAGTACCAAGTTGGATTGCCACATTCTTCCATAATCATGTTTCACTAGGTTATGTTCCTTAGTGGGTTGTCACATTTTTGGATTGATTATAACGTTGCGCAAGGGTTGAGATTAGTCATATTTGAAAGAGTTTTGTTCCATTGTGACATG
Organism: Pseudotsuga menziesii; assembly: GCA_001517045.1. Taxonomy (NCBI): domain Eukaryota; kingdom Viridiplantae; phylum Streptophyta; class Pinopsida; order Pinales; family Pinaceae; genus Pseudotsuga; species Pseudotsuga menziesii. The sequence goes on from LPNX011026220.1 coordinate 36,221, forward strand.
CATCAAGGCTTATATTGGGCGGCGATGTTCATCAAGGATTATGTTGGATTCTGTTATTTCTCGATAGTTATGTTGTATTATGGTTAGGTTCCTTAATGTGTTTTGTTGCATTACGAGATTGACTGTATGTAATGAATATGTTATTTAATTCATTTTTTATTCAATTGAGATTAGTCTCTGTATTTTTGTCGAAGGTTTTATTATATTGTAACAGTTTAACAGTTGTTAAGTGTTATGTTTGATTACGAGAACAACATTTTTGTGACATACATTTCCACATTTATATTTGGAATGTTGATTAAGTGTTTTTCTATATTTGATACCTTCCTTAATGGTTTTGTATGATTGCAATGGTTATGTAGTGTTATGTTGGATTATGTCATTAATTGAGTGTTAAACTTGATTGCGAAATTTCTCCATGGTGATGTTGCAATATTGTTATGTTCCTTCATGGATTTTCCTACATTATCAGATTTGTTAAAATGTTTTGCAACGAATGGGTTTAGTTATATTTCAATTGGTTTTCGTGATTCCTTAAAGTTCTTTTTGGCTATTGCAAAATTGATGAAGGGTTTTCTTGCACTACCATGTTCATTGAGGGTTATGTTGAATTTTGACAATGCTTTGTGGGTGAATCCATGAAGATGGGTGTCTATTTTGGGGGGTCTTATGAGAAAATAAATCTTTTTTTTTCATGTTTTTCAACTTTGGGAAAACAAAAGTGATATTTTTGTTTAGAATTTCACTTTTAAGTAAAAACAAAACTTTTAGAGAATTATGTTATCTTTCTATTCATAATTTTTTCAATTTTTATTATTGAGATTTGATATGTCGTTTTGGAAAATGTTTGACAGTGTGTCCTTATAAAATGAAAGGACTAAAATATAGTCATGTTTGGTTGCGCCCCTAAAATCATTGTTAAACTTGTGTTTTGCAAAAACAAAATATGCTACAACAATCTACACACAATATACTAGAGGATGACTATACGTTTGTAACCAACAGATCTATATACTAATTATAATATTTTTTTGAATTCGATCAATGGGGAAATCTTGTCGATTTTCAACATGTTTTTGGTTGCAACACTTTTCTCTCAATTGACTATAAAACTTAAAAATCTATGAATACCATTTTTAAGTAGACACTCCAATTAATGGCACCATATTTGTTTCAATTTTTTTGGTGGTGTATTTTTAAAGTTATATATTTTTCATTTAATCACATTTTGAAAGAGATGACATGAAACTCGACACATGTTAAGAAACAAAAAAATAAAAAATATTAGATCTCACCTATACACAAAAAATCTATTCCTACAGAAAGTAGATCCAATGACGAAACTAATGGTATCAAGTATGACAGTCGATTTGTAGTGTAAGATGTCTATTTTACCTTCCAAAAATGGAGAAACCTGAAAATTGTGCAGGTTTCAGGTCTCAGAGGTTATTTGGCCAAATAATTGTTCAGCCGAATAATACTTTTCCGTTATGCATCAGTTATTTACAACAAAGGTTGTTTGGACGAAAAACCAAACACAAAAAAAAATTCATCGGTCAGAAAAAAAAATTACGTTATCTATATTCGTATAACTAAAACGAGATAGACTCATATTTTATTTAATGTATTTTGTTGCATTATGAGAGTGATTATAATGTTTTGTAAGGGTTGGGTTTAGTTATTTTTCGTAATTCTTTTATCGTTTTGCAACGTTGACTAATTAGTATGTTTTCTAATTGTATTCATTGAGTGTTGAGTTGGATTATGAGATTGCTCCATCCTTGTGTTTCATTATCCTTATTTTCCTTCCTAAATTTTGTTTGATTAAGATATTTGTTAAAGTATTTAGTAAGGGTTGGATTTAGTTATATTTGGACTGGCTTTGTTCCATTGTGATATATTTGAAGGGTTATGTTAAGTTATGATGTACATTTAGGGTTAGGGTAATGTTGGATTATGCAATATGTTGATGGGTGTGATGTATTTTGGTTATGTTTGTTGATTTGTTTTAATGGATTACACACTACAACAAAAACTGGATTTAGTGTCAGATTTAGCACTGGATTTTAGTGTAATTTTTTCCCAATTGTGGTGATCGATCCTGCGCTAAACCTGATGCTATTGTACAATTTTGTAAAATGCCATCTATTGCATTTTTTTCCATCATTTTTAACATCCATTTTTGCGTCCATTTTTGCAACCAATTTTTTGCATCTTTTTTTATGCCCTTATTTGCATCCAATTTTTCATCTTGTATTGCATTTTTTGTGTGTCCTTTGTTACATCCTTGTTTGCACCCAGTTTGATGCTTAGTTTTGCATCCAATGTTGCATCTTATTTTGCTCCTAGTTTTTCATCGAGTCTTGAACCCAATTTTGCACCATGTTTTGCATCAAATTATGCGTCAATATCTGCATCTAGCATTGCATCTAGGTTTGCATCCAATTTTAGGCCCAGTATTGCGTCTAATTTTGCATCTAGTTTTGCATTCAATTTTACTTATAATGCTACATTCCTTTTTGTGTCTAATTTTGCATCTTGTTTTATGTCTTTTTTTTGTATCCATGTTTATGCCCCTAATGTTTCATCTCACTTTACGTCGTATTTTGCATCTAGGTTTGCACCTAGTGTTGCATCCTGGTTGATGTCATTTTTTTCATCTATGTTTGAGCCCAATGTTGCACCCAATGTTAAGCCTAGTGTTGTGCCTAGTTTTGCACCCATGTTTGTATCTAACATTGCATCTAGTTTTGTGTCCAATGTTGCATCCCATTTTGCATCCAATATTACGTCTAGTTTTATATCCAATGTATCATCCCATGTTGCATCCAATAGTGTGTCTTGTTTTAAGTATTTTTTTGCACGAAGTGTTGCTTCCAATTTTACACCTGGTGTTACACTTGGTTTTATTTCCAGCAATACACCATATTTTTTGCTCAATTTAATGTCCAAGTTTATGTCTAGTTAGGAGTCCACTTTTATATCTAGTATTGTGTCTAGTTTTGTGCCTAGTATTGAATCTAGTTTTGAGACATTAATTGTGTCTATTGTTGAGTCTCTTTTTGCATCTAATTTCGCGTTTAGTGTGATATCCAATTTTGTGTCCACATTTTCATCTGACGTAACATCCACTTTTGTGCTTGGTGTGATGTGCACTTTTACATCATGTTTTTCATTTAGTGTTGCATTTAATATTGCATCCATCTTGGTTTTTGTTTTGCATCCACCGTTAACGAAGAATTTTAATTTCAATTATTAATAGTAAAATATATCATTTTTTATTAATTTTGCATCAATTTTATTAATTTCAATTAAATGTTGAAATATATCAAAATTCTCAAATATCATTAAAAGTTCAAATTCATATCATAACATTTTTTAAGAAGTTTAAGGAGAATTCTCAATATCCATCCAAAAGTAGTAAGATCATCATACATACTAATTCTTCATTAAAAGAACATTGACAATTTCCAATATAAATAAAGAAACTAGACAATACTAATAATATCATCATTATCTTTAATCAAATCAACTAAAATTGAAATCTTTAATCAACATATCAAAGCCTTTCATGGATATCATTATAGTAAAGTAAAAAAAATCAAATATATATATTATTTAAACACCAATGTAACAAAAAGTAAGTTTTATGATCTCCATATATAGATATAAAAGTCAAAAATATAAATATATCATAGGTATATATCAACAATAATATATGTAAATATAATCCAAAATGTGGCATGTTTGTGCATAACATTAGTAGCTAACTAGAACCATTAGCATCATCATCAAAATCATGTTCATGATCATCAAACTCGTCATCTTGATCAACCTCATCATCATCGTCATCATCATCATCATCATCTTCTTCTTCTCCTCCTACATTTGATGCAGGCTCAACATAATTTGGATCATCATGGATAGAGTCATCAATTGTTGTGATCTGGAAAAAAAATCAACATTAAATGTTAGTATTAATTTCATATCATAATGCATATCTCTATTATATTTCTAATATTAACTCATACCAAAGTAAAACAAAGTATAATACAATTACAATTAATATGTGTATGTGCACTAATATAACTACAAAAGAAAGAGAAAAAAATAGAATTAAAGAAAAACTTTATTAATAGATATAAACAAATTAACTAGTTTAAGTATGAAACTTTTATAACAATATTGATCGTCTACTTACTTTTATGATAACATTATTTTATATTGGTGTTTCACAAAATTGAGTTTGGTGTGGACTTGATTATGGTAGGACTTGAGCTATTGGTGTGTACTTGATTATGTTGAAAAGACATTGGAAATGGGGTGTTTTAGTGAATGTTTATCCCATGTAGTGTTGTACTCCTTAAAATCAACAAGGTTCACTATTTTAGCATACCATTCTTTGCTCAAATAACTACACTAAATGTGTGTTTTAATAGAGTGGTACTAAGGGTCACATAATCACTTGAGAATAAATGGAATCATTATAAAAGTTTACTTAACAATAAAGTAAGTAGACAACAATTGTTGGTTGATTCACTTCTTCAATTTAATCATAATAAGTGTTTGTATTCAGCCATAACCTCTTTAACCTCTATCTACTCTTAGGATTAACCGAAGTAAAATATCTTCATATTTGCAATTTGAAAATACCTTTTGCTTTTAGGTATTGGTAGGTATTGAAAATCTATTCATGCTCATAAGAGTGTTTCACTTTCCCTTCAATAAAAATGCTTTGTCCATAGATAAACTTAGGATTGAAGTGAACAAAACTACGTTTTTCCAAGGAAAGGTTTGCAACAGAGACTAAGCTTCAAATGCACAAAGGAAATAGAGGGTAGCCCAATCACAATTAACTTGTATCCAACATGTATATATTTGAAAATTTCAAATCAATCATTGGACCAAATCCCATCCTCTCAAGTAATTGAAAAAGTCTTTATGCAATTATCTGGATATTGGTTGCCTAAAATGTCATATCCTTTTTGTAATGTAACCAATGTCATATGGTGGGGTGTCAAAAATTTTCCTCTATTCAACTTGAAGCCAATCTCATTTTTTTTCTTTTGAATATGCTCCATATATTAATTCATATAACAAATAAGTACATCATGGTTTAAGGTGATTATAACATGCAGAGAACAGGGGCACCAAGAAAACATATAAATTCGACAAATGCTGCAACACACTGTTAAAAGTTCAACATCAAGTCACATGGTATCTAATACACTCCATTTCACATCTCAAATAATCCAATGACAATAAACCTCTTTATCAAATAGAATAATTCTTTCATTCCATAGATCATTATACTATATATAATACAATGTGATCCACAACTGTGAGAGCTAGTGAAGTATAATGCAAAAGACCGATTCACCACCAAGGAATAGGAATTCCTACTCAAATTCCACCCTGAAGTTGGGGTGATGCTATGGCAAGGGAGTCATAGATTAAAGTGGGCCTTGTTGGTACAAATGGCCTTGGTTAAATGCACATGGCTAGAAAAAACACTACAAGGATTATTGGGATAGACAAGTGCCATTGTTACAATGTTAACTTGTCTACAACCAGAGGTTGAGTTAGCATCATCTGCAGTGATCTTGTCAACAGACCTTTGATCATGAAGGGGAATTAATCCTCCATTAATTTCTCTATAGATGAGACTTTTTTTTAGCATGAAAAAATAGTTCAATCCTTTTTTATAAATTAAAGGACTTGTTACATAGAAAACTTACAAACCTCCACTTCCCAAAACGAACCTGTCACATCCAGGAAAAAAACAAAAAACCCAGATGAGACTTACTTTTCTATGTTTTAAAGGTGAAGCTATCCTGAAAAAGTGTCTTACTGACTTACCAAATTTGTTATTTCGAATAAATAAATAATCATGCATTTTGACTTCACGATTTGTTGTTCTAACATGAAGTTTTGCTTACATGCATCAAGAAAGAAGGCATAGATATGACCTTATATCTCACATTAAGGCATCCTTGTGCATGTGTGAGGCACACTAATGGAGAGAATAGTTTCACTCATTCAAGTGCTCAACTCATTATTAAATTAAATTAACTCACTGATGACTAATAACTAATCAACCAGTCAACTCTAGTCTATAAATAAACTCTATTAAAAATAGTTCAACTTATAATTGATAGGACATTCCCAACTTGGTCTGCATGACATTTTAACTCCACTAGAAAAAATAATAAGTTTCCACTTGGGATAGAGACCACAGGGTCATGGTGAGATTTTGGATATGGGTTATTATCAACATGCTATTGAGCATGCCCTTTTGAAGTTTAAGAACAAGATGGAAAATATTAAGTAATAGACTCAGCTACAACAAGAAATATGAGAAAAGAATCTTGTATCCAATTTCCTTGTGTTCAAAAGAGGAAAAAAATTGTTAGGAAACAAATATAGAACCATATCTGCATGATTTTTTGATAAGCCAAGATCTATATATGGTGAAACTATATATAAAAACACATAAATATTAGAAAAATACAGGAACAAGAAATATTAAAAAATAGGAAATCAAAATATTTTGCTCCAAATGGCTCTCACAAATTAAGAAATGCATACTATTATGGGAAACTTAGATTTCTGCATTTTACAATGGTAGGACATGTTATTTTATAGTAAAATGTTAGGGTTTTGGAGCCTTGCACTTTTCCTTTTTCTTTTTTGCATTATGTTTTTTAATGTGTTTTTAACAAAAATGGATTTTTTTGAAGGAAACACCAACTTGATGTTTCTTCAAGCTAAAAATAGATATGTCAAGATCCACATGCTCTGTTGGATATCTGGTTCTTCCAAATTGGAAAGGTAGGTATCCGAGTAAAATATGCATCCACCAAAACACGAATTTGCTATCATTTAAGAAAAATATAATATTTTGAGCTTCTTTGTTCAAGGAAGCTCTGCTTTGATGCAAAAAAATGCCTTTCATATTATAATAGAAATAGTTTGTCCAAACTAAGATGTGGGCCTTTAGAATCATGATTAAATTGCAGTGGAAAAAGAGGTTATAGACTTTAAAATTTTGAGCTAGCAACAAAAATCAGATTGTGAGCTTTGTGACTTCAATGCTTTGTTGCATTAGCAACGTAAGATACACTTAAGGCGTAAACCTCTTACCTTTCTTTAAGATAGCAATAATCCCATCTTCATGGACATCGAAAGGGGGATGTGCCATAAAATCAAGACAAAACCCGATAGGATTCCAATGCAAATGGAGGGAATATTTGCATATATTTAATGTCTTCTTGCATATTGGTATAAATAGTGCATTAGATTACCAATTATGGTATCAATTCTCAAGTGCTTAAAGTATCTCATCTATAAAGGGCAACATCAGTGTTTTCTGGACCTTCGAAGAAACCAAGGGCACTTTATACAAAATAAGCTCCATGATGCAATTTGCTCATTCTCCATCGCACTAGTGTTAATTCTATGGATATTTGTAAGAATAGTAGCTTGAGCACTATAAAATTGCTACCCATCATGCCAAGGTTTCTAACAAACTTGGATGGAGAAGCCGAAAAATTTTGCTAGCCATTCTTTAGATCTTTTCAAGATCACCTTTATTGAAATCCTTTTGTTATTTGAATGATTGTATGCTTTATGCTTCTAGGACATTCTAACATTCCACATAATGACTCACCAAATTTGACCAACAAATACCTTTTGTATTACTAAATTTTTGCACCCTCCATCTTCATACACTAAATTCTATCAATACATAAACAACATTTCTACATGGCCTTCCTACTCAATAAACTAGTAATGGAATCCCTAGTAAACTCATTAGTATAGCCTATTGTGCCTAACCTAGAGGGATTCGAACTAGGCAATGACTGATTTTCTCAATGAATAATAGGAATTGTATCAAAAAACATATTTGCATCTGTGGCACTATGTTGTCCTAACTACATTTTCCCACTATTGGTGATGTTACTTAAGCACTCACCATACTTTCTACTTTCCCTAGCTGACCCTAAGCAACCTGAAATGAAAAATAAAAGGTCATATGCAAATACCTCACCAAGAAAAAATATAGGATTTAAATAACACCCAAAAAATATTCTATCCAATAACAAAATGGTTTATTCAAAAGGATGAGGCATAATTTTATGCTCCAAAACTGAACAGTCCAACTGTAAAATATGCTTACTTTCAGAGAGATATCCATCCTATACAAACAATTATTGAAAAAATAATAAATATTTAATGACTCTTAGCTCAACGAGACACAAAGTGATCCTAGAGACACATGGATTTGACTTTGTCTAAGGAATTCATATATAATGCACTTCACAAAGTGAAACTACAACTATCACAAATTTCCATGTAATAGTAATGTATTGCAGTTCAACACCACAGACGGTGCAAAATGTAAATTTAGACAATAGTAGAATTGTGGGATTTGTTGATGGAACAACAGATAATCTTCTATGACTCTTCCTTTCTCCCTTTCCCAATGTACATGAACAATTGTAACATTGATATTGTAATCTAGACGTTGGAAACACAATAAGTTGAACTGATTCACTTTCCCATCAAATTAAGATTCTATCTCTAGGACATCCATTATAAAGGGGGGCTTGCAAACGATAAGTTCACTATGCTTTTACATTCAAATGTCATTGAAATATGTGGTCTTTATGGCTGCTACTATGTCAATGGAACTTCATAATACACTTCTACCATTTTGGATTAGGGAGCAGATTCAATGCATTCCTCTTGAACAGATTAGATTCAACTCATTCTATATAACATAGATTGGTTAGATGTGGATCTCATTCACAAGTACTCTGAACAGCCCTAAATTCATGATTTTTCAAATATTTTGAAAATTCCTATGGCACCTTTGGGGTAAAATTAATAGCATATAGAAGTAGGGACGATTTGTGCAGCGTTTACACTTGAATGTGTCTCAAACAACAGTCTTCATACACATCTTCAGTGCATTTTTTGGCGCTCTTCAGTGGACCTATGGGTAAAAGTAGCAATAAACCCATATTATCTCCAAATTTGGGCATAGGAAACATCAACAATAAGCATACTTCCAATTATAGGCAGCAATGGGGCCTCATATATGGGAAATTTGAAGCTTACATTAGAGCAAATTTCAACTCAAAATGGGCCTCCTAAGGAAAATTAATAAAATAATAGTTAAAATAATTAAATAATATTTATTAATGTTGGAGGAAGAAAAGCAAAAACTACTTCTTTTCTTCGTATTTTTGAAATATCGCCCTATGTTTTTACTAAAATTTTGATCGGGAGAGCTCATTGGATGCGAAATTAAATTGCGCATCCAATGGGTACCCACTTTGCATACTTTTGACAGGCCCCACAACCCCAAAACCAAGAAATACCTGACAAAACATGATGATGATGTCATCATCACATTTTTTCAGGTATTTCTTATTTTTGGGGTAGCAGGGCCCATCAAAAGTATGCCGAGCGGGTACTCGTTGGATGCGGAATTTAATTCCACATGCAACGAGCTCTCTCGATCGAAATTTGAGTAAAAACACAAGGAGATATGTTGAAAATACGAACAAAAAAAGTAGTTTTTTTATGATACCTATCCCCAAAATTTATATTAAAGAATTGTTTAAGAGGTGCTCCCTTTTTTTATTTTAAAGCATTATGATTGGCTAATACTTGATGACATGGAATTTGTATTATTTTGGGATGGCTGATTTTAAATTGAAATTTCCTCTAATGTCCAAATATGGGCATGATGTGGGGTGTTTTCTTGAAAAAACAACAATAAAACTTAATTTTTCCTCAGATATCATCATATTTTGGGTGGAACCATACATCCAATTATCTGAGAAAAGGCATTATGGGCAGCCCAGATCCATATAACATCACTTCTGGGCTTTTTTGTGCATGATTCAACACTATTTTACCCTCAAACAGTAATAAAACTCTTTAAATCTCAATTCTAGGAAATTTTGAGGTTATAACAACAACAACAAACAACAATAAGCATCCCAATCATCAAATATGGGCTTACAAAGGGTTTATAAATAAATTTCAAACCTTTTTAAAATTTTTGACTTCCTCACAGTTTTGGGAATCATAATCAACAAACCTAGCCCTAAAGTTCTACCACAAAAAGTCATAAAACTCCAAAAATAACCGTCACATCAGTAATTAGCTTTGAAACAAAACCAAGTGTTTTTAAGAAAAAAGATAGCAGATGTTTCTGCATATAAATATTGAAAACATATGTAAAAATCTACCTAAAAATTGCACAAAAATATCCTATGTCCAAAACAATCACAATCTTTCACACAAATTAACTAAAAATGTCACTTGTTCATGAGTTTGATTCAACTGTTAATCTTTATCCTTGTTGATTCATTCTCTGAATTGACTATTGTTATCTTTGATGCAATCATTGATCTGTAAAAAACTATGTTGTGGAGCCCCTAATTCTAAGTCAAAAGTGTTTCCCCATTCATAATTTGCTCTGGAGATTACATCAAACCTCTGTGTTTGTTCCTAGGAGTATTCTCCACCAATATTGAGGAACCACATTGCATCTTTCATAACTAAAAAATAAGGAACTTCAACAGAGAAAACAAGATCTTTTGTTGCCATTTAGAAAATATATGATAACAACAAAGTTAAGTATCCCAACACAAAAATACCATAACATGTAAGAGATAAGCACTTACTTTTGTAATCATTCCATGTGCCATGTGTAGACAGGTAAAGCAGATCCAGAAACTTAGAAAACTTTGTTCCATGAAGCTGCATTTTTTAGGAAAAAAGAAAACCAGATATCATATCATACAAAAAAAGAACAGTACATATAAACAAATAAAATTCTAGTAACCAAGGTTGTTTTATTCTAAACTTGGGATACCAATAACTAGAAGTACCCTGAGGATGGCACACGCATGCTAAAAGTATTCCAATCTCCTTTTTTTACTAACCAACAACATTCTTGTAGCGACTGATTGAAGTGAGGGTAGTTTGGAGGTAAGGATATTTGTCAATATGTTATCAGTGAGCAATTTCATGGTGATATTTGGTCCTAGGGAAGCACATACAAATTGGTTGATCATTGGACAAATCTAGTTAATGTTATCTTAACTAGTTTCCTATTGGTCCAACCATATATTGCTGCTAAAATTGAAATGCTAACCATAAATTTTGACCCAATTAAGTCTAATAGAACCCGAAATTGAAGAATTCCCTCACTTCCTTGATGACTTATCATATTCAATGATGATCATGAGCATGAATAAACTATACTGGCATGCCATAAGAGAGTTCAAAAGTTGGATGCATAGAACTGTGGTCACTTTCCAACAAATCATGATGAATGAATATTTTTCATGATATATCTATTCCATATAGTGAATTTATGTTTCCTTCAAATATTTTCTCCACGTCTGAATTTGCAAGAAAATCCCTATATGTTGTCCAATGTTCCTCATTTTTAATCTTTTAAACGTTTGGGATTACCATAAATCTTTCCATAAATGATAGCATAAATTTGCATGTTCTACAAACACGGTTATGTATGGAGAATGTGAAGAAAATTATCATCCATGGGCTTATAGTTTTTTAGTATTATCAACAACATGAAACTGTAGATATCCAATTGTTCACACTTCACACACAGTAGGCATTAAGCTTGTGTGTTCAGAGCAAATAATAGGCTTAAACATTGGCATTTGCATGCTAACCAAAAGTGCAGGGTACAAATCTATGGAGGCATACGTTCTCGATTGCTAACAGTTTGAACACTTGAAGAAATGGAAGTCTTTTTTCAGAAGGAAAATTTTTTTATGGGTGTCAACATCTTTGTGTCTCCTTCGATGCATATGGAATGAGATTGGAACCAGATTAGAACAAGATCATGATGGTGGAAATGATAGCATTAATCATAGAACAACTATATCTGAAGGATAAACGATTGTACCTTCTTGAAAAAAAATCTGGCTCTCACCTGCTTCTTGCATATTCAAAATTTGCATTTAATTTATGGTAATATATGTGGTTTATATAATGAAAATGAAAGCATATCTTCTTTAAAGTTTTTCCTTTCTAGTCATGGTGCATATAGGAAACTACCACTTTGATATAGAAAACCGTCAATATATATACCAAGTACATTTTCCCATGTAAACGCCTTTCTTGAGACCACCATTAAAATTCTAGTGGTGGACGATTACGCCAATCTGAATATTTTTGACCTGTCATTGAAAGCCAAACTAGTTAGCAAAGTATGCCTGTAGATTATCAAGAAATCACTAGTTGTTGTTTCCAGCATTAAAGAGAACAAAGAGCGTAGTCTTTTAAGCTCCTAAAACCAGTATAAAATGGAGATAAACCCTTGAATGATCAAAATAAAGTGTTTAAGTTGGATGATAAATGATGATCATGCCCAAAACATTAAATGTGATTTTTTAGCATGAGGTCACATGTTATATACACTAATATAGGGCATCTTTTTGTTGGATCTAATTAGCAGGGCGTAGGATCTTACTAATAGCAGGCCTCTCATCCTCTGCAAATATTTATCTAAGATAAATTTAGTACTTGTCTTCAAACATCTAAAAATTAATATGGGGAGTCACAACTAGGCCTATGGACAGTATCCATCCTTTAAAATCTTTGTTGTATGGCAACAGTCATTGGATTAGACACATGGAAAGAGGTGCATCTTTTGAAGCAGAGTGGCCATCTAAACATGTAGAGCATGAGAATAAATACCCTGAGGAATATGCTGAGTTCAAGGAACTAATCAATGGTACACTACCTGAAGGGTGGGATTGGGCTCTACTTGTAAGGATTTCGACTAAAACAAATTTTAAAATTCTACAGTCAATTTTCCCTTTCTGGAAGTTATCTTTTGATGAAAAACTACCTTGTATTGTGGGAGGCCAAGTGTCAAACCAACTGCATGTTTGAGGATTTATCTTTGTTAATAAATGGTTTTTTCATTATCTGAATATCCAAGTTATTTGCATTTTTAAATAAACACTATAGATAGCCTTGTTGATGCTACTCAAAATTGATCTCAACAATGTTTGAATGCACTTGCAAGGGTTCTGGAGTTTGTTCCTCCAATAATTCCCAATAGGAAAAGGAAAAAACTCTAACAACTTTACACTTATTATAACGTTGATATTTACCTAGTTTGGTGGATTTTCCCATCTATATTTATTGATAAAGTGGGATTTAGGCAGTGCCCAAACAATATCATCAGATGTCAATTAAATTATCCACACTGGACCATGCATGATTGTTAGGATATAATAATAAATATAATGTCCACCTAGTCCTGTATATTGATTAAGACCTTGTTATGTTTATTGCCCAACTAAATTCAAACCTGGGCCTCAATCTATCTAAGACTATGAGTAGAATTAATAAGGAATGAGAACGGCAAGGACAAGGGCAAGGGGAGCCATAAAATTCCATAATCCAGTCTCTTAGTAGCTCATCTTAGTAGCTCATCTTTCTAGGCATCAATATTCCATTGAATAAGCATGCATTCTCATTAGGAAATTAGGAAAGTGAGATTATAAGGCATAGAAATGACATATATGATATATCTAAAAGGAATCAAAACTTGATCTTTATATTTGCAGAATGCGAGTCCATGCTTGTAAGTCTACTTTAGAATTCATACATGTAATCGCTTGGGACTCTGCACTTCGAAGGTTGCATTTGTACTAAATGATGTGGTGTCCATAGTTCTTGCAAATTGAACAACGTTTTCCACTGTGAGAGTCCCCTTAGCCTTCACCAACAGAAAAGTCATTGCATCAAACAATTGGAATAGCGAAGGATGTATACCTGCAAAATTAGAATAGACAAAATATCAGTAACTTATTTTTTTTACCAAAAAGGGTAAACAAGATACATAAATGGGATAGAGGGGGATGAACTGATTTAATTTCAAGACAGAGAGGGATGACTCACGGGTAGTTCTCTGTTCAAGTTTATGTTTCTGTTAATATTCAAGAAAACATTTGCTAGAGAATGGAGTAACTAAGGAGTGTGCATATATGATCCATTTTCCGTTAAGGAGATTGAGAGCTTGTGTAAGCACTATAGTAGGGTTTATGCATTCCAATTGTGTAATAAACTCTACAATTTTAGATCTCTTTTCACTTCTAATCCTTAGTCCCCTATAAAGCATAAGGTCTAAATAAAAGTTACGCTTAGAGAAAAATAAAAGGATTTAAATCCTTGAATCCCTTTAGAAGTATTAGACCCTTTGAATATTCTTCTCTTGCCCCACAAGGATGAACCAGATTGAGTAATTTAAAGGTTGAAACATTTCCATTACAGGATGTACTTGGCATGGGTTATGATTTCAATTACTTAAAAATTGTTGATGCATAGGGATGAGGGCTTAAGATTTAGGGTTGAAGTTTTCAAATATAATACAGTTGGCATTACAAGCTAAAAACCTGAGATACAAGCAAGGTCGTTGCTTCACAATATTTTGGACACAATATGCCCTCCGTGATGATATTCATGATGTTCTATTGTAGGTTCTAGTGTTTAAAAACAAGCTCAAATAATACTTTTCATCTCTTACCTCGAAATATTCCTCTGCTCTGAAGCTGGAATGCGTTGATAATGCCTGTGTCGATATTAAGATATATATGTAGACCGCTGAGTTTATGTACAAACCCATGATATTCGTGTACAACGAGATCATATTTGGGAAATGGGCATCAGTGTTTTGTACATATTCTACTTAAACTGACCAAAACAAATTTGCATCCGATGTAGCTTCTTGGAACAAAACACCTTCCATATGTAGTATGACATTTTGGTATTTGGTAACTATGGAGACTCTTTATACATATAAATATATATTTGGGAGTAAGTTAATAATGGGATTTTTTTCTTTCTTTGATTTTTTTCAAATTTAATAGAAATGTTGTTGTAATATTTAATTAATGTTATATGGAATTTTATTTTCATTTGATGAATTGTAAAATTTTAATAGAAATATTGATATAAATTATAGTTAAATTTAATACAAATGTTGTTGTAAATTATTTAACTCTTGTTATATAGAATTTTGTTTTTTAATTAAAATTAAATTTTTAAAATTTATTGAAATATGGAAAAAAATGACAAATTTTAATAGAAATATTAATGTAAATTAAAGTTAAAATTAATAGAAATGTTGTTGTGAATTATTTAATTTTTGTTATATAGAATTTTGTTTTTTTTCCATTTGATAAATTTTAAAAATTTAATATAAATGTTGTTGTAAATTATAGTTTTATTTAATTAATGTTATATGGGATTTTGGTTTTTTTATTAATTTTAAGAAATTTTATAATATTGGAATTTGATTTAAATTTTTTTTAGTAATGATAAAACATTACTTTATTAAAAAAATTAGTTTATTTACTTGTTAATTTACTTTTTATAAAAAAATGAAATTAAAAAATGTGTTCAAAATTATTAGAAAGTATAATATAACTAAATATCATTAAAAGAAACTTTCATTGATTAAGCATTATATAATCATTTATCTCTTCATATATTATATTAGAGTTAAGTATTATTTATATTGTTAATTTTTAATTGAACCTGGGTGGATGGTATGAAATCCATCTGGCCCCACCAACAAGCCAGCATATCCTTGACTTGTAAAAAAGTAAACATATTCACTTATTAATTCATTTTCTATTAATTTGTAAATGAAAAAAAAATGTCTAAATTTACTAAGCATAGCTTAACTAAACATTTGTTTAATCACCTAGTATTATATTGTTGATGTATATGTAACTTCAGAATGTATTCTTCCATATATCTTCTATGTATTGTAACCCGATGTTTATTCCGGGATGTTTCTATTATGTATTTGAGTCATGTTGTCTTACCCCGATGTTCCGATCGGG
>LPNX011026220.1:52374-62374 GCA_001517045.1 Pseudotsuga menziesii
AAATTATGCTAGGATGACTCTCCATTGAAGGGTGCATCTCTCTGTCGATGCGGAATCCAATTTCAAGCATTTTCAGTTTCGATGCGGAAATTAGGGCTTTCTACAGAAGAGGAATTTTTGAGTGAGACCAGCATAGGATTTTTCTCCTCATCAAAACCTAAGTTTAGAGACCTGGATCAATAAATTTGGTTGGGTGAAACTCCAGGAAAGTCAAACCCTAGTTTGACCCTAAGCTAGGAGAAACCCTAAATACTAAAACTGCTAAGTTTTGGTACAGTCGCTATATTCCGATATTGGAGAAGTTTCAGAAGCTGAAAATGGCAAGGACCGAAGATAAAATCATGATGAATCCTATGTCCAAATATCAGCCTCCGATTCGCTATATTCTGGGAGATATGAGCTCTCTAAGTTAGGGTTCCATCCTCTTCCAGAAATCATCCATAAACATGACACCTGGGGAGATCTGCAATATATTGGGATACAGAGGTCCAAATGGAATTCCTGAAGATGTTACAGAAAGGTAACGGAATTTACTTTCTGTTTTCCTAATTTCAGACTCAGTAGATGAACCAGTGACACGTGGCATGCCGTTCAACTTCGCTGTTCTGAACAGTCCTGTAACAGGTCACCTTGGGAAAAGGATCATAAATCCCAAATGGTGAAACCAATTCTGATGAAACCTATGGTTTTGGATCTGGGACATGTGAGGTTACCTCAGTGAAAAATTTCAAACATAGAGGAGCAGTAATTTTGGAGACATCATAGAAACAGTAACAGGAATTTCTGTAGAAGAAATCAGAAAATTAGGGATTCCTGTTCCGGGAGCTTCCCTCCACTGTTTTCAGATAAGGAGTACATTGGAAAGCTTCATTTGAAGAGATCTATCTGTTTATCCAATCAGATCTAAAAGATTCCAAGTTTTGAAAATTAGGGTTTCTACGACAAACCCTAGATCAGCGAACTCCAGGACAAGGACGAACACCTCAAATCGGTAAGATCTAATCCTTTGCTATTTCCATTTAAGGTTCTCATTTCAATATGATATATCACATCAGCTTGGTGAAAAGGTTGGGGAAGTTGAAAACTTCCAAGCCTGGAAGTATATGATCTCTCTGAAGAAAATGGATTGGACACCTACATGAGTATAGAGGTTCCAGTTTCAGAGGGAGACGAGGTTAGAAGCCTTTCCCAAGAAGAACTTGGTCAAGGCCAAAGAAGACATCATGCTCATGCTCCAGAGGATGATGAACCGTCCAGAAAAAGATCCAGATATGAAAGTGAATATTCTTCAAGCAAGTATGAATATGTTCTGATATCAGCTCTCACAGGTAACATTACTCATGGAAGTGATGATTGGCTTATTGACAGTGGGGCTTCCAAACATATGATGGGATTCAAGGAATCCTTTGTAAGACTATCAGAACATGAATCATCTCACAAGGTGAAACTAGTAGATGACTAACAATATCTAATAAAAGGTAGTGGGGAATTTTCATACAATCTAGAATCTAGAATGTAGGTTGCATTCATAGATGGTCAAGTCATCATGTGGCCAAAAGGAAATACTATCGATGATGTAGTAGTGATTGAAGAACACGAAGGAGGCTTGTACAGATTGAAGGGATATCTAGAACAAGCCTTGATCCATGACATAGTAGAGCCAAATGAGCTTTGGCATAGAAGGCTTGCACATGTGCATTACAGAGCACTAATTATTGCAAGCAAAGTTGTTTAAGGTCTTCCAGAATTTCAAGCTATTTGAAGGAAAGAAAAAAATCAGAATATGACCTAAAGAAACCAGTTGAAGAATGTGAAGTTCCAGAATGCAGAGACCATGCAGTCATAAGAGTCTTTCAAATCAAGAACAACTTGAAGCGGTGAAGAATGCAGAAGTGGTGATGGCCACCTTGAATGGCCTCCCAGGATCGTGGAATTCATTCATTCAAGGAATGTGTTCCAAAAGGAAGTGATTACTTTCAATAGACTCTAGAAAGAGAAGCTCAAGAAGAGAAGGTGGGAACAACTGAAGATCAAGCTCTTTCCATCCAAAGAATATCCCTCAAGCAATGAGGAATATGAAGAACTCAACTCTTGAAGAACCTCTTATCCACCTCAACACTCGGATAAGAAACGATGCTACCATGAATGAAGAAGACAATGAAGCTGAAGACTCAAGAAGGAGTATACCCTCGAAACAAATAAAGATAAGTATTCAATTGTCATTTCTTTATATTATTTTGTTATGCATTTGTTTATATTCAGTTATTGTATTATGCATGATAAGATGTTTGCATTAATTAAAGTATACTACTAATATGCATGTGATGGGTAAGTAGCTCATGGTGCTATACAAATTCTCCATTGCTACTTATCTAGAATGAAACCTCTTTGCTGACATATTGGATTAGTGCACAATCTCAATGTTGTCCTGGTAGAGCTGGAAGGCATCTAGAAAGTTTCAATGAGATATGGATGAATGTTGTATTGGATAAAGTAGTTGCATGATCATATATGCATAAGTGTTTGCCAGTATAAATATTCCTTATGAAATGTTTCTAACCATACAATTGCATTTTACTTGTAGGAAAGACCACATACATAATCACCTACAAGCAAAGAAGAATGAAGACTTGTTCCGAATAGCAAGTGACGACATTTCAAATTGAAGAATAATATGACGAGTGCAGTGACATCATTGATGTAGAACCTTCCAACCACCAAGAAGAAAGGGAAGACCAGTTCTAGAAGAATGATGTCAGAGCGCAATATCGAGACCTGAAGAAAAGTTCATAGTTCCATCATGCAGTAGATGGAAACATCATGGGATAACACATACATGATGAGCTTGAAGAATATCTTAACCTTTGCTACAAGGTTGATAGAGGATGACAAGCTCACAGATGGGTGCAAGATGAACCTTTGAAGAAGTTCAAGATAGAGGATCTTAGTATCCAGTGATCCTAGATGGATACTACTTGTCACTCCAGTACAGAATGTTTCAGTGCATAGAATACGGAAGATAGAGGGAGTATGATGCTCCACTTCAGAGGGAGTGATTGCAGAAGATCCTGAGGTTCGACATGGTACGACAGGATGGGCAGATTACTGATGATTCTAGGCTTTACTGAGAGTAAAGTGGATTCCAACCTTTGATCCAAGGTTGAAGGTGGAAGACCAGTGATGCTCCTGTTATGTGTCGATGCACTATTGTTCTAGGTATGGTGGTGTGGCAGAATACAGATGGAATCTTCCTTGGACAAGGGAGGTATGCAGTAGAGATCCTGAAGAGGTTCAGGATGATGGACTGCATGGCTACACCTATGGCATCGAACCTGAAGCTATTGAGTGATGCTTCTTCAAAGACAGTTAATGCTATGATGTATCGTTAGATGATTGGGTCCTTAATGTACCTGAGGCCAGATATTTGCTTTGCTGTGAACAAATTGAGACATATTCACTTGATGGTTGCAAAGCATGCATGGGTACAGTTGATTATGGGCTCAAGTATGATGCGAATCAGAAGATTAACCTAGAGGGTTATGTTGATTTAGATTGGGAAGGAAGTTCCATCGATAGGAAGAGTACTTCGGGATGTTGCTTCAGTATGGGATCAGGTGTGATCTCTTGGTTTAGCAGGAAGCAATCCTATGTGGCACTGAGTATAGCTGAAGCAGAGTATGTCGCAGCTTGTTCAGCTAGTTGTGAGGCAGTATGGCTGCGGAAGCTATTGTATGATATATTTGATCTCCAGTTAGATGCTACTTGTATACACTGTGACAACCAGAGTTGCGTGAAGTTGTCAGAGAATCCAGTGTTCCATGACAAGTCGAAGCATATCGAGATCAAGTATCACTATATCAGGGATATGGTGTAGAGAGGAGTAATGAAGCTCCTGTATGTTGCGATGGAGGAACAGATAGCTGATGTATTGACGAAGCCATTGGCTAGGCTGAAGTTCGAGTACTTCAGAGAGAGACTTGGTGTTCTCCAGATCGAGGCTTCCTCCCAGAGATAGTGATGAGTCCCAAAGCCATTCTAACGAGCAGGTCAGATGTAAGGGCTGAGCCATTCTGTCATGGTGAGAGGATTCAGTTCCTTCCATGTCAGATATGAGTACTAGAGATCCATAGCCATTCTGACGAGCAGGTCAAATGTAAGGGCTGAGCCATTCTGTCATGGTGAGAGGGTTGTTCCCTTCTATGTCAGATATAAGTGCTGGCCATTCTGTCGAGTAGGACAGATGTAAGAGCAGTTGCCATTCTAGGAATGGAGGCACCTCGTCAGTTACCAGGAACACTCAGTCAGGGACTAAGAGAGCCATTCTAACGAGTAGGTTAGATGTAAGGGCTGAGCCATTCTGGTCATGGATAAAGGATTAAGTTCCTCCCATGACAGATGTGAGTGCTGGCCATTCCGACGAGCAGGTCGGATGTAAGGGCAACCGCCACTCTCCAGGAGAGTGGAGGCACCTGGTCCGTTACCAGGTAGCTCAGTCAAGGACTGGGAGCCATTCTAACAGAGAGTGTAGGATTCATTTTCTACCAGGTCAGATGTGAGTGCACAAATCTCTCATCATTGTGGTAGGAGGGGCTCTGGCCTGGGTGAGAGTCATTCATCATTGTGGTAGGATGTGTTCCAGCCTGGGTGAATGTGAAAATCTTTCATCATTGTGGTAGGAGGGGCTCTGGCCTGGGTGAAAGTCATTCATCATTGTGGTAGGATGTGTTTCGGCCTGGGTGAATGTGCCATTCTGATGAGTAGGTCAGATATAAGTGCAGAGCCATTTCACAGATGGTAGTTGATTGTGCCTACCATGCTGGTGAATGTGAGTGCTGGGCCTTTTTGATGGGATTGTAGTTTACTACATGATCAGATGTGAGTGCTGGGCATGCCTTTCTGATGAGCAGGTTAGATGTAAGTGCTGGGCGAAGACCTACATGAGAGTAGGCCTACAACCAGCATGAAAAAGGGCTAGCTCTATAGAACTTCCTATGACGAGATAGTACACACATGATGGTGACCAGTGGAGATCCAGATCAAGCTATGATCCAGATCTAGTTATGATGACTCCAAGAGATCCAGATCGAGTGATGATCCAGATCCAGCAGTGGTGATCCAGATCGAGTGATGATCCAGATCCAGTCTAGAGAGATGATCTAGATTGAGTGATGATCTAGATCCTGTGATGATGTTCTATGATGATCCATATCAAGAGATGATCTAGATCCAGATGACTTGAAGATGAAGATGACTCAGATGATCCAGTTGATGCAGAGAAGAAGACCAGTGCTGAAAATTGTGTCGAAAGAATACCTTCCTAGTTAAGAGGGAGTGTTGATGTATATGTAACTTTGGAATGTATTCTTCCATATATATTCTATGTATTGTAACCCGATGTTTATTCTGGGATGTTTCTATTATGTATTTGAGTCATGTTGTCTTACCCCGATGTTCCGATTGGGAGAATTAATAATGTAAACAAGTCATATCAAGTCATTAGGTAAGTCCCCACAGTTTCGGGGCACTTGGGTTATTATACACTAATTAAGGTGTAGGCTCGAGTAAGTAATTGTAAGTTAAGCCTACATGGTTGAGTGCACTTCAAGTCAACAGAAGAACATAAATAGAGAGTGAGAGTCTCTCTATTTATCACTTGTGAATTACATCACTTGCTCTCTCAAGTGTGGCGCACCTTTGGAGAAGGAAATACTTTGGCTTGACAGAAGACAGAAGGCTACTGTTGTGTTGGGAGGTCATCTTACTGTTTTGGGATCACATCTTGTGGTGATGCTATCTTAGAGGAAGTTGAGGGGTTTTCTCCATTTATGGTTTCCCCTCCTAAAATATTTGTGTCTCTTGTCTCTTGTGATGTGCTTATGTGATTGATGTGCTTGTTATTCTCTCAGTGAAAAGATCTTAACATAATGCTAGCTTAAATGTTGAAAAACTAACATATATGATAATTCCTCCTTTCCCCAAAATCCCACCAAGATACTTATATCATAAAATTTAATAGTAGAGTTGTTTACTGTAAGTGGGCCTCTTTTCACTACTAACCCTCAATCCCCTCTCAAGCACAAGGTGTGAAGTAAGGAGAATTCATCGTCCTTAGCCAATAAAAAAGTCAAAGAATTCCATAGTGCCACTTTGCTCAAAAAATCTGGAGAGTACCATAGTGCCACTCCACCTAAAACCCAAATGGCTTGTTATAAAGATTTGAAGGGAATTATATATCGCAAGTTTAGTTGTAGATTTACACATGAAAAGAAAAAGAGAAAATCTCATATCTTCAATGATGATAGGGCATATGGAAATCCCTATCATGGAAGGGTGGTGCATTGAAGGGTATTCATGCCTTGACATGAGAGTTAATGTGCAATCCAAAGAAAGCGTAAACAAAGAAATTGAGAAAGATAGAGAGGGAGAGAGTGTGTAAGGGATTGGCAAAGCATGAGGGATGGGGGAAGAGAGAGAAAGATAATAAGATGTGTGTGAGATAGAGAGACAGAGAGTGATATAGTGGGGGAGAGATACTAAGAGAGAGAGAGAGAGAGAGAGAGAGAGAGAGAGAGGGAGGGAGAGGGAGGGCGAAAGAGAGAGATCGAGGGAAGGAAGGAGACAAATGGAAATGCAGGGAGGGTGGGAAAAAGAGTGATAGAGGTAGTGAAAGAAAGGGATGGGGTAGCAAGGTAGTGGTTATGGGAGAGAGATAGAAAGAGGGATTATAAAATAATGTGAGAGAGAGAGAGATAGTGATAAATGGGGGAAGAGAGTGAGAGAGAGAGTGAGAGAGAGAGTGAGAGAGAGAGAGAGAGATAGTGATAAATGGGGGAAGAGAGTGAGAGAGTGAGAGAGAGAGAGAGAGAGTGATTGAGAAAGAGAGAGAGAGAGAGAGAGAGAGAGAGTGATTGAGAAAGAGAGGGAGGGAGAGAGAACTAGAGAGAGGAGGCAAACATGGACATAAAAGGGGGCACAACAAGAGTAGATGTACAAACTAGGCACAAAACTAGGTTCAAAACTAGGCTCAAAACCTGGTGTAAAACCTAATGCAAAACCTAGCACATAACAAGGTGCAAAACCTGGTGCAAATTATGCCATAATTTGCGCCAAATTTGGAAAAAGGACGCAAAATACACCTAAAATAGCACCAACTCATGAAATTGCGCTATTTTGTCCAAAAAATGAAGAAAAATACATTGAAAGAAGGTCTAGATGCAAAAAGAGACGTTGATCACAAGGTTTTGTTATAGTGACAAGATTTAATGTACAATTTTGTAATGGATGGGTTTAATTATTTTTGGAATGCTTTTGTTGTATTTCAACAGCCATCAAGTGTTATGTTGCATTACGACATTCATGAAGGTTAATATTTTATTGATACATTCTTCCATGCATGTGTTGCATTATGGTTATGTTTGTTAGTTTCTTTTATTGGATGATGAGATTCTTTTGGAATGCTTTTGTTGGATTCTGACATTCGTCAAGGATTATGTTATGTTACGACATTTATGAAAGCTAATATTGCATTGCAACTTATGTTCCTTCCTCATGTTCCATTATAGTTCTCGTCATTAATTGCATTTATTGCATAATGAGATTGATTATAAGATTTTTCAACGATTGGATTTAGTTATGTTTGATATATTCTTGGAGGTTTTTTTTGTATTTTTAAATTGATAAAGTGTTATCTTGGATTAATGTGTTCATTAAGTTTATGTTGGATTGTGACATTTCATTGTGGTTATGTTGTACTATAGTTATCTTTTTTAATGGATTTTGTCATATTATGAGATTAATTACAAGGTTTTGTAAGACTTGTGTTTAGTTGTTTCAATGGAACATTCATCAATGGCTATTATTGATTACATCATTTCTCCATTTAGTGGTTTGGTCACATTGTCATGTTAATAAATGGTTATGTTGTGATGCGATGTTCATGAGGGATTACATTGGATTGTGACATTCTTAAATGTATATGATTCAATATGGTTGTGTTCCTTAATATAATTTGTTGCAATTAATGAAGTGTCTTCTTGGATTATAACATTCATTGTGGCTTATGTTGAATTCTAAGAATCCTTCATTGTTATGTTGTATTAGGGCTAATGCACAATCATGGACTCCTTTAAAGACACTTTAGATGCCACATAATACTGGAATAAATGGGAAACTCTGACTTTAGGTGACAATTAGGGGTACTTCCCTAACTTATTTGAAGATGAAATAAAAAGAGAAAAGATAGGTAATTGAATCAGATTTCATAGTATATAGCATTTATGCAGAGAAAATGTGTGTAAATGATTATAAAATTAGTTTCTGTGAAAGTGGGTTTTCAAATTGTCAGCACATCTTAACATATATGTTTGTGTGGGTGCAGCAATATATGAGGTAAATGATGTCCATTTGGGATAAAATCTTGTAGACATATAAAAGACATATGGGCCTAGTGCAACACTATTTATTCGAAATTTTGCATGAATTTTTTATTATTATTATTAATTATTGAAGTCAGAAAAGCTTGAAATTAAAACCTTATTTACGTGTGCAACACTTTAGGGGAAAAAATTAATGAAATATTTGATTTCTAAATATAAGATCGTAGAGCTTGATCTCGTCTACTGCACCATATAGTTTTTTTGGGAAATGGTGATGGAAATCAAAAGTTATATAACAAACAATCGATGTATGTATTTTTTAAAACTGACGTTTGTCATTTAGAAAAATAATTATAAATAAATAAAACATAGTTTTGAAGGAAAAAATTACATATGCAGAATCATCATTTCGTACTCTACAATATCCTACATTTTCATAAAAAAATATTGTGTATGTCATATCAAAACACACCATCTAAACTGAGCATATTAATAGAGTTCTAAAAGACAAGCAATAGCCCTCGTTGATTTGTCCTAGCCAATAGGTTCGGTATTCCGAAGCTGCTTCCAAAGCTAATGCCAAACCTTAATCCCACCAATTATTTAAATTTTAAAATAATGCATATGCGATATAACACATATGTGATATGAATAAGCTATAACGCATATGAGATGTAATGCATATGCGATATAGCTTATTCATATCGCATATGCGATATGATAAAGCTATAACGCATATGTGTAAATTATATTGTGATGACATGAGTACTACTTGAACTTTTAGGGAATAATTAGACTGTTCCTTTTTTGGAGTCATAACTTTCACCTACAGACCGTGTTTGATAAAAACAAACCATTGTTGGAAAGATATTGGTATGTATAATTCACTAAGGGAACTAAAGACGTATGTACTCCACATCTAAGCCTTAGAATTTCACTACTTTGATCCTCCAAGGAAGGATTTACCATTAGGGTATGTTAATACAATTTTTAGGTTCTAACCAAAACTAACCCTTTTATGTCTCATGTTAAATATTAGAAATCCTATATAATCAATTTAAGGTCATATGGTAACTATGTAAAATGATTTTGGATAGTCTTCACAATGCAATTAATTTAAATTCATGTGCAACTTTTATAAATTGATTTTCCTTCCTACTTTTGTGTCCCTTTAGGTGCCTAGTTGAATAACAATTTTATGTATTATTTTTCATGTGTAACATCAATTAGATCAAAAACATATTTTAATATTCTCAATTTCTTGAAAAGGTTTATTGTGCTCAAAACTTGACTAAAATTAAAATCACACTCAACTAAGGTGCTTGATAGAATTATGTTCAGAGCTAATTTATGTGGCATGGCTTCTAGATTCACAATGTCACTAGCTACTTGGAAGTTGTATGGGTGGTGGGTTCCCACTATAGCTTACTTCATGGAAGTTCTCTAATGTTTCTAGCATAATTGAACTAGGTAAATTCTAATGGTGCTATAGGTAAATTTTAACTAATTTATTTTTGTCCTAACGCATCATTGTTCATCACCCTCATCCTCATCATCATCACCACCCTCATCCTCATCATCATCATAATCACCCTCATCCTCATCCTCATCCTCATCATCATAGC
>LPNX011026220.1:64874-137028 GCA_001517045.1 Pseudotsuga menziesii
CATCATCATCATCACGATCGTCCTCATCCTCATCATCATTGTCATCATCCTCCTCATCATCACCATCATTGTTCACCATCATCTTCATCGTCACCATCATCCTCATCATCATCACCATCATTGTTCACCATCATCTTCATCGTCACCATCATCCTCATCATCATCACCATCCTCGTCATCATCATCATCATCATCATCACCATCCTCCTCCTCCTCCTCCTCATCATCATCATCATAATCCTCATCCTCATTATCATCATCATCATCACCCTCATCCTCATCATCCTCATCATCATCATCATCATCATCATCATCACCCTCATCCTCATCCTCATCATCATAGTCATCATCCTCTTCATCATGACCATCATTGTTCACCATCATCTTCATCGTCACCATCATCCTCATCATCATCACCATCCTTGTCATCATCATCATCATCATCACCATCCTCGTCCTCATCATCATCATCATCATCCCTCATCCTCATCATCACCATCACCCTCATCCTCATCATCATCATCATCATGGTCATCATCATCGTCCTCATCATCATCATCTTCCTCTTCCTTATCATCATCCTCATCCTCATCATCATCCTCATCCTCATCATCATTGTTCATTAGTCTCATCCTCACCATCATCAACACCCTCATCCTCATCATCATCGACACCCTCACCCTCATCCTCATCGACACCCTCACCCTCATACTCATCATCATCATGCTCATGGACACCCTCAATGTTCATCACCCTCATCCTCATCATATCTAGATAAATGTAAATTGAACATTTTCATTGAGCACTATATCGCATATCTGATATATCTCATATGCACTAAATCGCATATGCGTTATGGAAAACATGTAAAAACCTGCCCGTTCATTAAAAAGATGGAATTCAATATCGCATATGTGATATATCGGAGGTGCGCTATATCGCGTATGCGATATGTGTTTTATAGAAAATGTAGGGTGGCGTCGTGTTGGCCACCTTTAACATATCAAAAGACATAATTCGTCCGAACCTGCGCACAGAGAATTGTTCGACATGCAATTTTTTATCATTACTTACATAATTCCATAGTTTTGTACAGGTTTGGGTGGGATTTCAATGGGGAATGTACGTAATAGAGGATGAAAGTGAGCAAGGAAGGTGCTTACACCGGAAGAAGCAAAAAATAAAAAACAAAAAAAAGGGAAGATTCAAGAAATCGTCGGCATTCATTACATGAGAAAATAGTTCCCATTCCCCCTCAACAGATACCTGACATAGAGGCTAAGGAAGATAATGCAACATTAAAAGAAGCTGGTTATACGGAAGTTGATATTATTCATCCATTAGTAGATGGACAATCTTGTGAAGAGTTCAATAATTATGTTACTCCCGATGTAAATGTGACTCAGCAACAACCATGTTCGGTGGTTCAATCTCCTAATCGAAGTTGTGAGCCGGTAGTGGATGTAAACGTCACTCCGGCATTTCAAACGGCAAGAAATTTTGCATCAAAACGAAAGAGAACTCCTAAATGAATACAAGTGGATGAGAGTGGATTGACTTCCATGGAAGGTAAGGTGGCTAAACGCACTATCCTTCGTCATTCTTCTCAAATAATGAAACAATATTTTGATAACAAATCCGAAGCCGGTAAATCCCAACTGTTTTTAGCTTTGCTTAAATCTAGAAATATGGCAACTGTTAGAAGAAATTTAGGCATAACAACAATGAAGAATATGGAATCAAGTAATCACATTGTTAAATCTCTTGCTTTTGCATTCACATCGATTGGTAAAAAAAATCGTTCAAAAGACTGTAATGTGGCTTGTCGTGTATTGGCTGAATCAATTGTATGTAGATCCACAAGACAACGTCGTTTACTTAAATGCACATCACAAATTGTTCCTTTACATCCAAAGACACTTAAAAAAAATATTCAGTAAGAAGAGACAACCTTGATGTAGAGGGACAAATGGAAACATTATGGGCATTTAGCGGTAGGTTGCCCCACAAAGACATGAAGTTAGTCGAAGCAGTGAAGGGCCTAGTGCAAACGTTTTGGCATGATAACACTAGGCCTTCTTCTAACATGAAGGATGTGTTAAAACATTGTAGGGGTTCTCATCACACTGAACCTCATGTTAAGCATTATCTTGACATGACACAAACTCAACTGTTCGAGATGTTTAAAGTTGCCCACGTAGAGCTAAGGCTCGGGCAAGGATATTTTGAAAAATGTAAGCCTTGGTATGTTAGAATCAATACCATCTGGAACACTTGTTGTTGTAGATACCACATAGAGTTTGACCTATATTACAATACATTTGCACATATACGTTGTTTTTTGCATCCTAACCTTGTGTAGGAATGCTCAAGTATAGTACCACCAATGTAATCTAAAGATTTCATCCATAACATCATGTGTCCGAGGCAACATGGGCAGACACATTACTTAAAACAATGTGTAGACGGTTCTTGCAACAATTGTGGTGGGCTATCCTTTTGGTCTGATTGCATCCATGAAAGTGAAGATCAAGCATTCAGGAATGCAATTATCGAGAAGAACTATCGGCATGAGACATATCAGCTAAATGATGGGAAAGAAAGAAGGAAGATTAAATTGGTGACTTCACAGGTAAATTCTTGAATATTGAAAAATTAATAGTCATGTATACATTTTTTATGTGGTTTATTGACATATTAATATTCATGTACCAGGTGCGAGTATATGATTTTATTCCAGAGTTTCGTGGAAAGATCCAACAATACATTCAACAGGTCGATATAACACAGTGGCAAGATGAGCAATTCACAATATGCTAGGACACCTTCCCTCTCGAAACAATACTATCAGTGGTTGACTTTGCTGAAAATTACACGCTACAACCACAAAATGAAATTCAAAGTCAATACTATCACTCAGAGTAGGTGAGCATAATGGTGCATATCACGTATCGACATGGGCAAGATAGCAATGAAGAGAAACGCGTGATACTGAAAGAAAGTCACTTCTACATAAGTGACGACCGGACCCATGACATCCATTACATGCAACATTGCTTTAAATTATTCTATGATCACATGATAGCTATGGATATACCATTTTATCGTTATTTCATTTGTTCAGATGGTTGTGCTAGACAGTTCAAGAATGCACATGTATTTGAATGGTTGTGTTTGTTACACATAAAATACAAGGTGCCACATGTATGGAACTACTTTGAAATTGGTCATGGAAAAGGAGAGCACGATGGTTCTGGTGCATGAATTAAAACTTCCCTTCGAAGGGAAGAGATGAAGTTTACAGGTGCTCGCCTTTGAGATGCTGCATCTATAGTCCAATGGTGTGCATCTGTCATGGGAGAACAAGCAAGAAGGAAACACTTAGTGCGAAGAATATTATGGGAGGTTACAAATGTGGACCAATCACAAACACCTCGGGTGAACATAGTGCATGGAACTCGATAGTTTCATTCAATTAGAAGCTCAGACAACTCAGCCCTACAAATTTGGACAAGATTGAAGGCTTGCTTTTGTAGTTCCTGTAGCATCAGTGAATGGGGTGATTGTGAGCATATGGATATCGTTGATACATGGGATCGAGTGACACTTGGCACCAATTTCAACGGGGGTAATGAAATAGACCATTTGGAAGATGATCAGACACATATTTCTACAGACTATGATCACATATTGGATCTCATACAAGCAGGTACATGAGTAGTACCTAAATAAGAAAATGCATTTATGTATTGTTTACTCAACCTTTGTAGAATTTAATTTATGTAGAAATTAGAAATTCAAGACCTTATTTACTAAATGTATTGTTAACTCGACCTATTTCCTTTCACAGGTCAAATATATGCAGTGGTTTCCCCAAAAAATAATGAATGGGGTTCTGGCTATTGGTTGGCACGTTGCTTAGAGGGGAAACAAACCCTTCTATAACCTGTTACAGATGATGAAAATATTGAATTCCCAACTGGCTCGATGGTTATAAAAGGGGAGTACTTGACACTTGCAGCACAACAGAAAAGGAAGGGTGGGTATGTATATTAGGATTATAGACCAGGCGCTATTGTATACCACTTCACCAACCTAGTAGTTGGTATAAACATCAAGCTCCGGACACTTGCTTACAAAAATAGGTCACATGTACGATACTTGCTACCTCATATAGAGCACGAAAGATTGATGGACACCATCGGCACCAGAGATGATCCAGATGGCCTACTTGTATGAGTGCATTGTCAGGTGTGTTATTTAACCTTTTTAAAAGTGAATTCTGAAGCACAATTTCCATTATTTAGCCTTACTATATTACCAATGTAATAAACCTGTGATTGACAGATACCATTCATAGACATAATATTATTCAGAGGATACTGGACACTATAAACACGATCGTACAACCTAGGCTGAGTTATCTATAAACCATGTTTGCACATTTTCATTGGGTTCTCTTTCCTTTCTTATGATGTTACTAATGTCTAGCCTTTCATGTGCCTAGGATACAAACACCATCTACGTCATATTGGAGGCACCAAGAATGGTGTCTTTAGACACCACCAAATATAGTTCGGAAAATAACAAGCTCTCGAGTTGTTGAAATTTACATTTCTTGATGTTTTTAGTTTAATATACATTTAATTACATTGCCATGTACAAATCAGAATCCAACTAGAGGCTTTCATACTTGCATGCACCAATTAGGGTCAAGACAAGGTATGAGATGGAACTAGAAACACATCAGATCACCAATACTAGGCTTTCATGAGTCACCAATTTTCATGCTCCAACTAGGTTCAAGACAAGGTATGAGATGTCCAACTAGGGTTTGGTGAGAAATCATGCAAGTTAGGAGAGGGAACTAGAAACACATGATCACCAATACTTGCATGCACACCAACTACGCTTTCATGAGTCACTAAGTTGCATGCTCCAACTAGGGTCAAGACAAGGTATGAGATGTCCAACTAGGGTTTGGTGAGCAATCATGCAAGTTAGGAGAGAGAACTAGAAACACATGATCACCAATCCTTGCATGCACCAACTAGGCTTTCATGAGGCACCAAGTTGCATGCTCCAACTAGGGTCAAGACAAGGGATGAGATGTCCAACTAGGGTTTGGTGAGCAATCATACAAGTTAGGAGAGTGAACTAGAAACACATGATCCCCAATACTTGCCTGCACCAACTAGGCTTTCATGAGTCACCAAGTTGCATGCTCCAATTAGGGTCAAGACAAGGTATGAGATGTCCAACTAGGGTTTGGTGAGCAATCATGCAAGTTAGGAGATGTGCTTTATGAGACGGAACAAGGTATGGGATGTTATTTTATTATGATTGTTAGTGGCATTGGTATGGAAAAAGACAACTCAAAATGTTTAAAGTAATTATTTGTACATGGTCATATGGGGGATTTGGCTAGGGATGAACTTAGTTCTTAATTCTATTTGAGGAAAAAATCATTCTTTTGTTCAAGAATTAATCTCTTATTCAAGCATTTTCTCAAAAAGTACACCTAACAAATGTATCTAATTATTTTCCCATGGTAGCTTACATATCAAAGTCATGGGTTTCCTTGATGGTGCATATCAAAGTGATCCGAATTTTAGTATCACAGGGCATCTTATTTTTCTTTGATATGCATGTCAGTAAGTATAAAGTTGGAACTGGCATTGGAACAAACAACTTTGCATAATTAATGGACTCAATGCTCTTGATGAAATGTGCTTTCAATGGCAGTGTAAAAACTCTCTAGGTTTTTGTTGACTAGGATCTCACTATAAATTGGATGTTAAACAAGACCTAATTGTCAAATACTGCTACTCTTTAGTACATTTATTTTCAGCCTGTTTTTGGGAACTAAACATTATTGTTGATTCTCTTCCTAAAGCAAGTCAAATTTTGGAAGATATGGAGTTAGAAGAGATAATTGAAGGGCCCTATTTGGTTTCTTCCTTGTGATTCAAATAAAGGTGACATGTAATATCTATGTATATATTTCACTATTTTTGCTGAGTTAGATAATATTTTGGTTCATACAGTTTTTTGGATGTATAAGACTATGTGTGTTTTTTGATATTTTCTATAATATTATTATTATTATTTTTGGACAATTTTTGAAATTGGCACATTTGCAAAGATCATGTAGTATTTTGTCTACTGTTATCTATTGGGGTATTTTGATGAGATGGAATTAAAGGCCCATGGTGGAACTAGGGTTACCAAGGTATGAGATGGAACTAGGGTTTGGTGAGCAATTTGCAAGTTAAGAGAGGGAACTAGAAACACATGATCACAAATACTTGCATGCACCAACTAGGCTTTCATGAACAACAATTTGCATGCTCCAACTAGGGTTACCAAAATATGAGATGGAACTATGGTTTAGTGAGCAATCATGCAAGTTAGGAGAGGGAACTAGAAACACATGATTACCAATACTTGCATGCACCAACTAGGGTTTACTTCAACAAATTTAGGGTTTGTCGGGTACATGATGTATGTTAGTATGGTATGATGAACTAGTATCATAGGGTATTGTAGGGTATGATATCGTATATATTACACATGCATGCATGACTTAATGTTAAATGGTACATATTGTTAGTATGTTATGTTATGGTACATGTTATTGTATCATAGTATGGTATGATGTTAGTGTCGTAGGGTAATGTAGAGTATGTTATTGTGTGTATGTTAAAATTGTAGAGTATGTTAGTGTGTGTTACTGTGTGTAAATTAGGGTATGTTATTGTATGTTACTGTGTGAATTGCATGATGTTAAAAAGTTGATGAGTCGTTTAAATTCTTCTTTTAAGTATTGGAAATTCATTTAAGTTAGCACACATGCACGAACCACACATATCATTATATCACATAGGTGAACCACACATATAATGTTCCAAGACCAAGTCAACCATGATATCATGTTCCAAGATCAAGTCAACCATATATACATGTATAAATTTGAACCTTGCTTTATATTATATGTATAGCAATAATGTTGTACAAAAATTGCCATGCCACATGGCCATAATACAAAATAGTGGATCAAAAAGTACATCTGTGTGTACATATGAACAAAAAGTTACATCTATGTATGCCTCCTATACATTTTTTCTAGTTATCCCCCATTTTTCTACCATTGCTAGAGTCTTCGGAGAAGTGTAGCTTTCTTTTGTGACTGCTCACCGGTGATCCCCATTGTTGAACAAGAGGGATAGGTCTCATCAGTGGAGACTGCAGAAAAACCAAATTTTGTAAGTTAATTTACCAACCTTTAAAAATTCTATGTACATTTGTTCAAATTCCAAAACCAAAATAACATTTCTACTTACTGTACGTGAGTAAGTAATCACGGGTCCTGGTGCTTCACTAACAACGACCCTGATTGGGTGCTCTTCTTGCACCACTTGCTCACTATCAGGCTGCATAATATATATATATATATATATATATATATATATATATATGCCAATGTCAACAAATATACATGTACCTTGAGGGGGGAGAGGGTCACCAATTTGGGTCTCTTCAAGCACCAAATCAGAGAAAGGTATGTACACAAATGTACAAAGACAACGATCTACATAAACATACAAGTTGGCTCGTCAAAGGTGGGCCACCGGTTTGGTGCTCTTCACGCACCGCTGCCTCACTAGGGGCCTACATATAAAGTAACATATATATGTAAATTTCATATAAAATAGTGAATCAGAGACATATATACTACCTGGAAGGAAAATGATGAACTACCAAAGAAAGCGAAACATACATACCTGGCTGGGGGGAAGAGGTGGGTTGACAACAACCTCGCTTTGGTGCTCTTGAAGCACCACTAATAATCACAATAGGTTCCTGCATAAAGTAACACATGTCAAAGCGATACAAGTTACAAAATGATTTTTCGAAAGAAAGTGAAACATAATTAAAAGCATATAATTAAAAACATATTTCAAATAATACATGTGTCTGCTAATCTACCTCTGCATGAGAGGGAATAGGCTGCAATACAATATACTCATCCTGGTCAACCTACATAAAACATGTTGTATCAAAATTAGGATACATATTGAATGTTACAATCTATACTATAAATATGTAAATAAAGTCGACAAATTAACAAGTATAGTTCTTACCCCTATTGGTGAAGAACCAAACCCATAAGCAATATTGGTAGCCGCATCAATGTTCTCAACGTTGATTGGCAGACTATGCGACTGTGGTGTGCCATGGGCCACCAGCTATATATTTGTTCACATAATTTGTTAGATAATTAAATAGAAATAAATTGCGAAACAATTGAACATTTTGACATGAAAGAAAATATAATATGAAAATAATGAGTTTTACTTACAAAGCGAAGTAATCCATCATCTCGGAAGTTGGAAGCAGGGCCATAGCATATGCCTCCACATGATGTGCAAGGGTGTGGAGTAACACGACGCTCTAAAGACTTTGCATCTCCTCTGTGATCTGTAGATGGGCCCGCCTTAGAAGTGCCAGCCCCTTGGTCTACATTACCTTGGACATCAGTCCCATGCTAAAGCAATGTATCTTCCATGTCAAATAATGCCTCTTGTGTATACTCAATCACGGGAACTGTAGGAGGATATACCTAAGGGGGTTTTGGTGTGTGTGGTGGGCATGGCACATGGTTATGATTTGTCTTGGCACCTTCCCTATCTTGGGGCATCCCATGACCAACACCCTAGTTTCCTAAGAGATCGAAGTAGTTAACATGTTTCCCTAGGATGAATTCTGCATACAACTTCGTAAGGAAATAAAATGGGATGTCCCTATTCCCATGGGGGTCTTCATCAAATACCATATACCAATGATCCATCCAATGTGACTTTATATTTGGTTCAATGCACCAGTCTCTAGAAATGTGTGCTTGACTGGTGGGTGGAACCAATCTGGTGCTAGGGTCCCAAAATAATGAAAATAACTGGTCTTTTGTAATTTTAAGGGATTTGATGTCTTTATGAGTCAATCCATCGGAGTAGTATTGCCTCCTAGATTCTTTGTACGAGGTAATGTTGTACAGAGTTCCTTGGGCATCGTAAATTGTGTTTGTTATTGTGTCCAAGGCATCGGCTAAATAATCTCTCAAACGATCCCCCCCTCTAATAGATGAGCTAAGGCACCTCAATGACGCCAAGCGTGCAATAATCTGTGTGTTTCTATCTTGTTCCCCCTATGGGTTTGGGTTTGGGTTTGGGTTAGGTTGTGGGTTAGGTTGTTGTGGGTTATTAGAGGGTGGGTTTTCCACATTGTGTTGTTCATTTTTGTTATCTGTTAAGATTTAAACAAAAAAATACAAGTTATTTTACTTTTAATCATTATTTGATTGAATTCATTCAATTTTTATTTTTAAATTTGTTTAAAATAATTATAAAAACAATGAAATTATGGAAAAAATTAAAGAATGGAAGACTAAGTGAAAAGGATAATCTAGAATTTACCTGCCATTGGAGCAATCCACCTTGAAATCGACCTTGAATAGCAAAAACGCAAATCGCACTTGCGCTATTTCGCCCTTGCGGTTTTTCACTGTCTCGATCCTGTGCAAATGAAATATGAGGGGCCTGCAGCCTTTGTTTTATTTTATTTTTTCCTTTTCAATATCGCATATGCGATATACCGCACTTGTGATATTGAAAAGTAAGGAACTAATATATATAGAAATATCAAACACATTTTTTTCTAGAAGATAATATTGAAGGAAACTTTAGAAAAGTGGAATTAAATAATCTAAGAGAATTAGAGGGGAGAAGGGATTTTGTTGGGAAAGAGGAAATAGAATGCAAGTTGAAGAAGTAGATCAAATTGGTTAGCAAAAGGGGATCATAATACAAAATTATTTCAAATTTATGCTAAACATATAAAAATAATTCATACATTTAGGAAGATAAAAACATGGAGGGGTTTGGAGTAATTTTTTTTGGAGAAATATCATATGCAAGAGTAAATTGTTTTAAAGTAACTTCCAAGAACATTTAAGGGAAAAGATTGTTGAAATAATGAATACTGTCTCTTTGTTTTTGAAAATTATAGAGGATAAGGGAAATAAGGATTTGAAAGATGATGTTACAAAGGAAGAAGTCAATTTTTTCCTAATATCACCATTCAATAAGGAAAAGGATCCAAGCCCAGCTGGGTGGACAATAAAATTTTATTTGTGTTTCTTTGAGATGATAGAAGATTATAATAAGAAGAATTAAAGAATAGGAAAGTCTTGGGGGAACTATATTATATCTTTATAGAAATTATCTAAAAGAAAAATAACCCATATTTTTGTGTAACCTCGGTATCTAAGATAATAGAACATATTTTGGCTGATGGATTAAAAAGTAAGAAACACTATATTGCATGTTTTTTTTATCAAGGGTAATATGTGGTATCATTTGTGTATATTTTCTAGGCACGTTGTGGAGATCCATTATTAGCCATATGTACTATGCAATGTTAACATACTACTTTGTGGAGATAATATCACTATTTTGTTATTATTTAATAGCATTGATCATTATTTCCCTTTGCACATACTACTTTCAACTTACAAGCACTAAATATCTTATGGTATGTAAGAAACATTTCTGAGTCCTCTTACATTCCTTGTTCTATCCAAATATAATTTAATTGGAAGAATTCATGATACAATACCAAATGGATTATTGTGTATTAATAGCTCATATGTTAATGAAGAAAAATTTAGGCTTGCCTATATACTAGTTGATGGAAGGTTGGAAAGAGTAGGAAGGATGAAAAGAGTGTCATTCAAAGCTCATTATACTATGGAGGCTATGAGAAATTATATGATTGATCTTGTTCCTTCTGAGATTACAATATTGGCACAAACATTCTATTCAAACAAACTCGAATAGAATAATATATATAATTCACATTTTTCATTTATGCCATATTGTTTTGTATGAACAATAAATTCTAGGAACATCTATTGATATGTTTTGGACCTTGCTATTGTAGTCCATCCAATGCAAATATCAAAATGAAATTGATTGATTGGGTGTTGTTGCAAGTAGGAAACCTTCATTGGGAAGGTAGTGGAAGAAGAGAGCAAGATGGAAGGGTTGTTGAATGGTTACTCTAAAATCATGGCTTTCGATCTCTACATTTCGAATATCTTTAGATCGTATATCCTCCATAATGGTTTCTTCATAAAACCTAAAAAATACACCCTACTCATATCTATAGATATCTTTTGGACCTTGCTATTGTAGTCCATCCAATGCAAATATCAAAATGAAATTGATTGATTGGGTGTTGTTGGAAGTAGGAAACCTTCATTGGGAAGGTAGTGGAAGAAGAGAGTGAGATGGAAGGGTTGTTGAATGGTTACTCTAAAATCATGGATTTCGATCTCCACATTTTGAATATCTTTAGATCGTATATCCTCCACAATGGTTTCTTCATAAAACCTAAAAAATCCACCCTACTCATATCATCCCATGAACCATCACCTTTAATGAAGCAAGATTGGAGCATGAAGCAAGGAACCAACATGATGTATGGATGCAAGGAACCAACATGATGCATGGATGGGTATCATTAGTATGGATAGGTATCAATCGTGTCTTCCACATCCATTATGATCATTTAACAATCCTTCCAACAATAATGTTAAATATCACATATGCGATATGCAACATTCACAAAATGCATATGCGTTTTGTAAATGTTGCATATCGCATAGGCGATATATCGCATATGCAATATTTAACATTAAAAAATGCATATACGATATATAGCATACGCGATATGTTTTCATGAACCTTAGCCTTGTGTTTGGGCTCAGGTTATTCCGAACGTACCATCAATAACGCATATGCGTTCTTGATTTGCACTTCGGAAGTGCGTTTCTGATTTCCTAAGTGGCACCAAAAAGTGGAACCAACATCGTGCGAGCGCCCATTATGATTATGTTATTTAATGCATTTCATCGCATTATGAGAGTCATTACGGGGTTTTGCAAGGTTTCCATTTAGTTATTTATTCATAATGGTTTATGTCATTTTGCAATGCTTATGAATTACTATGTTTGATTATGGTATTCATTGAACATTAAGCTAGGTCATGAGATTTCTCCATGGCCATGTTTCATTGTGGTTATGTTCCTTGGTTGATTTTCTTTCATTATGAGGTATGTTAAAGTGTTTTGTAGAAATTAGGTTTAGTTGTATTTGGATAGGTTTTCTTCCTTTCTAATATACGTCAAGGGTTATGTTAGGTTACGATGTTAATTTAGGGTTGGTATCACATTGGATTATGTGAGTTGTCCATGGGTATGCTATATTATGGTTATGTTTGTTGATGTGTTTTCTTGGATTATGAGTTCTAATGTACGGTTATTTAATTGCTAGGTTTACTTTTGTTGGATTGAAAAGTTCTTGCATGTTGTGATTCTATATGGTTGTGTTTCTTAATGTAATTTGTTCAAATTCTACATAAACATCGAATAAATTAGTCATGGTAATTATGATAAACTGATGTAACGATACATGATTCTAGGAATATGACAAGCAAGCTTCAAAATAGGTTGTAATAGCACAATAATTCAAAATAGGAATTTGGCAATCACACTTCAAAATCGGTTGTAATATGTAGCTCAAGGGTTTTAATAGGTTGTAATAGTGCAATAGTTGTTTAATTGCTACTAATTAATATGAAATTTAATTAGGCTATAATGCAATTGATATTCATATATGTAATGTTCGTGAAACGTTTTATTAGATTTTAATATACATTTCTTGATTAGTGGATTCTAATATTGTTTTTTTTAATTATTTATATAATGGTAGACTATGGTATCTAATTAAAATTAAGAAATAGATGCAATAATAAAAAATTAGTTAATAGAAAATAGTATTGTTTAGTTGTTTTGTATTTAATGCGATATTAAGTTAATTTATAATACAAAATATATGTATCTTTACAATGTTGCTCAAATGTTTTATTACCCTATAAAACATTTGGTTTTTTTTTGTCAATCTACAAATTGTATTAAACTACAGAAACAAAAATTACATCAAAATTTACATTAGTGACAGGTCTTTGGGGTGGTCTAAAACAATGGAGCCACCACCCCAACTAGTCAAACCTATAGATTTTCCATAGATTTATATGGAAAAAAATCCCATCAACAAATTAGGTCCAAACTATAAACGTGAAATATACAGTGGTATTGTTCATATAGACTCATAAAATAAGAGCTTGGAAAGCAAATTAAAACATAAACAACTTAAAATAGCATGTGGAATGAGTGATAGGATGAACCGACTTCTGGGTCCTCATCAACAACAAACTAGGGGGGAATTCCTCTAGGATGGGGCATCACCCTAGGAAATCTTCGTTTGAAGTAGTGTCAAGCATCTTGGAAGGAAGTGGAGAAGATTTACAGATAGATACCTCATTCAACATGGATGTGCTTGTTGATCAACGACATGATTATGGTTGGGACTAAAAAGCAAGAATTCATCATTGTAGTCATCGCAGGAACCAAGCTCCTATCCATCGACAGTCCCCTAGTAATGGCCAAGATTTTCCAAGCAGAGGTCATGTCCAGCCTGTTGAGTTAGGCGTCAAGTTTAATCAACTTGCTCTTGGAGGAGAGAAAAAAGCTATGATTATAGTTCCAATTACTTAGCATTTCCTCCATTAAGTACCCATCATGTTTTTAATAAGCCAGTATTGATTTATTTGGCCACCCCCTTTTCCTTTGGACAAGTGCTTGGTAACTAGGCGAGATTCCCATTCGTTGATTAGGAATCTTACTGGCATGGATACACCAGTCTTGTAACCTTCTTCCATCATCATGCTCATACCATGTTAAGAACGACTGCATCCACTTCTATCCCAGTGAGGGATTCTGCGTTGTTGAGACATGGTGAGTTGAGTAAAATGTTGCAGGTTCCCGTTTGAAGCCTAGGTGAACAGAGAAGGAGGAGGTTGAGTACTATCCCTACTAACTAGAGCTCATGATCTTGAGTGTTGTTACATGTGCAGGTTGGGAGCCAGAAATATCGACTATGAAGATAACCAATTAGGTGGACCAGAAGGATGTTGAGAGAAGTTGTTTCTAAAAAAAACCTGGAGCGGGAGAATGAGCCAAAGGGCTTCTTGTTTCCATTCCTTAATCATGTCACCCACACGCACCCGTTTAGAGGCCACAGGAGGAAAGTTAATGTAGGGATGTCTATTCCAACACCATACATGACTGTGGGGTGGCTCTTTCATCACAAGACGAGACTACTTCTTCATTGCAGGATGAAACCATTAACTATCAAACCCCTCTGCCATCATCAACAAAGACGTTATCCTCCATGCATTGAATAATCCATAACAGTTGCATGGGGGAATTAGAGGGACTGACATGCGGGATTCCATGTTGTCGTCCCCCGGCCTGAGGTACCCTACATTGTCGGCTGGACAAGTGAGCACCCGCATTCGGGTACACTATAATTTTTTTGTTAATGCTTATGTTTGATTATGATATTTGATTACAATGTCTATCGGGGCTTGTTTTGGATTAATGCACCATTTGTCCATGGTTATGTTATATTATGGTAATGTTCCTTAATTTTATTTTCTTGCACAAGGAGACTCATTGTAGGGTTTTTTAATGCTTGTGTTTAGGTGTGTTCGCAGTTTTTTTGTTCCATTACAACTTATATCAAGCATTGTGTTGCATTACGACATTGACGAGCTCTTATGTTAAGACACAACATTTCTTGACGATCATGTTTGATTATTATTACATTCATTTTTTTTTGCATTAGGAGATTCATTATAGGTATTTGTAATGGTCAGGTTTAGTTATTTTTGCTACATCCTTGCATGCTTACAATACTTTATGGTTAACATTCTTATTGTATTTTTTGGAATTCTATAAAAATATTAAAACTTTTGTCATAATGATTATAATAAGGTGGCATGATTGTGTAGGTTATCATAATGTGATATTCATCTTTGAGGATGTTGCATTGACACTTAGTTGTTAAAAAACATGATCTTATAGTAGTAAAATTATAATTAATAGTTTTACTACTATAAGATAATGTTTTTTTGATTTCGACAATAATATTTTATTTATAGTTTGATTTTTTACAGTTTCATAATGTAAAATATTCCTTGAATCACACTAGAATATTGAGAAGGCTGACATTACCATGAGGGATTATGACATAAAACACAATGTTGCAAATGTTCTAGTAGAGTCATAATTATTAAAAACATTAATCAGAATAAATGTCTCTATGTGATATAAGTGTAGAGGATTGTTACAATTGAGCCAAAAAACATTCAAAATGTCATATTGCAACATTACCAGTAAATAATATTTATTTAATTATATATTATAGGTATTTTGTAAGAATTTAATCATTCTCCATAGAATTGTAATAGTTATAAGGAATGCCACCAAGTCATGCGAATAAGTTCCAATTTTAAGATAAATTCATAATGATAGGTTGAGAGTGACATTGTTTTGGTAATGTTTATTTACCACTATTGGTTGTTCCATTCACATTTTATCGATAGAAATAAGCATATATCGTTTTTAAGGCCAATGCTTGATACATAGTTAAAATAAAATTTGATTCTATGTAAAATAAATGTGATGAACTATTAAAGGAGTATACATACTAGCAATTTCCATATATTAGAAAGCATTGCACTTATGGATATAGTGATGATGAAAGTGTGGATTACTGAAAGTTGAAATTTATTGTCTCAATTGTAGGAATTAAAAGCGTAAAATGAATGTGGTTGTTGTAGGAATTAAATTGATAATTGAAAATTCAACGTAACCATTATTTTATTAATAAAATACAACATAACCATTGAATATTTATAATTTCTAAGTTATGTTGTGTAGTAATGTTTTCCAAGCACAATTTGTGTATAAACATTTAATAGTGATGAGCAACTTTATATAAATATGTAAATCTGATTTTTATGTAAAAGCGAATGTGATCCATTGTTAAACTACTAAAAGTAGTACCAATGTCAATATGTAACAAAACATTCCTATTATGGATGCAGTATTGACAAAATTATGGATCGTTGAAATTTAAAAGTTGTACTTTTGATTGCAATAGGAAGATATACTTCTCATAAGGGAAAGAAATGCATTAATTCTTAAAACAACATTGTACACTAATTCAAGTTACTTTACAAAGTTGTTTTAGTTTAGATGATTATAAGTTAATTTGCATACTTTTGATATTATACTTTCCTTATAGTATTTGCAATGGTCATGTTTAGTTATGTTTGGTACATCCTTGCATGCTTACGATACTTTATGGTTAGTTTCCTTGGTGTATTTTTTTGGAATTCTATATAAAAAAATAAAGAAATTTGTTGCAATAATTATAATAACTCGACATGACCATGCAAGTGGTCATAATGAAATATTCGTCTTTGAGGATGTTGTATTGTCACATAGCAGTTAAATAAGTTTATTTTTTATTATAATCTTATTGCTATATGATAATTTCTTTTATAATTCGATAATGATATTTTATTTATAGTTTGATTTTTATAGTTTCATAATGTGACATATTCCTTGAATTGCGCTAGAATATTAAGGAAGGACGACATTACCATGAGGTATTACAAGATATAATAGAACATTTCAAATGTTCCAGTATGAAATAATTGCTAAAAATGTTAATCATAATAAATGTCTCTATACAATATAAGTGTAAAGGATTGTTATAATTGAGCCAAAAAACATTCAAAATGTCATATTGCAACATTACATGTAAATAATATTTGTATTGTATATT
Source organism: Pseudotsuga menziesii (assembly GCA_001517045.1). Lineage (NCBI taxonomy): Eukaryota > Viridiplantae > Streptophyta > Pinopsida > Pinales > Pinaceae > Pseudotsuga > Pseudotsuga menziesii. Next base: position 81,692 of record LPNX011026220.1, read on the forward strand.
ATAAGTAATGTGTAAGAAGTTAATAATTCTTCATAGAATTGTAACAGTTATAAAGAATACTTCCAAGTCATGCAAATGAGTTCAAATTTTTTTAAGATAAATCAATATATAGGTTGAGAGTGAAATTGATTTTGTAATGTTTATTTACCACTATTGGTTATTCCATTCACATTTGATTGGTAGAAATAAACATATATCGTTTTTATGGGCAATGCTTGATACATGGTTAGAATAAGATTTGATGTTATGTCAAATGATCATGATAAGAAATTAAAGGAGTATACATAGTATCAATTTCAATATATTAAAAAGCATTTAACTTACGGATATAGAGCCGATGAAAGTGTGTATCATTGAGAGTTTTAATTTACACTTTTAATTGCAGGATTTGAATGTGTAAAATGAATGTGGTTATTGCAAGAATCACATAGATAATTGAAAATTCAATATAACCATTATTTTATTAATAAAATACAACATAACCATAGAATATTTATAATGCCATATTTACATTGTTTAATAATGTTTTCCGATAACATTTTGTGTATAAACATTTAATTTTGATGAGCAACATCAAATACATATTTAAATTTGATTTTTATGTAAAAGTGAATGTGATCAATTGTTAAATGACTATAATTAGTACCAATGTCAATATGTAACTAAGAATTCCTATTATGGATGCATTATCGATGATATTATGGATTGTTGAAAGTTGAAATTTGTAATTTTGATTGCAATACAACATATACTTCTCACAAGGGAAATAAATGGATTGATGTATGGAGAATTTCATATGCAGTTCTTAAAACAACATTGTACACTAATTCAAGTTTTGTTTTGTAAATTTCATATGAGTATATTATATCATCGAGAATAACAAGACAAAATTATAGAGCTATTCACATCTTGACCTCATGGTGGCCTGAGCAGGTGCAACCACCATCCCAACCATACAAAAATATTGACCATATTTCCAGGTTTTAAACCAGAAAGGGCCCTCCCAACAAAGGAAAAATAGACCTAAACCAGTTTGAAAATTCTAGAGTCTATAAAATGTAACTCATAACTAGCAGACATACTAGCTAGCATCCTATCTATCATAGAAATCCAAAAAAAAACTGATAGACATAGTAATTTTTATCTGAAATAAAAAAACTTTCGTTAACTAGAGTGTTCTCCATGTATGAAACTAGAGTGTTCTTCAGTGATGGGGCATGCCTTGTAATCCGATCTTGTATAATATTCCATATGTTGCTTCACCAACAATGTCTTTGTTTTGTATCGAATGACTGGGTTTCCCAACTCCAAGTGTCTCATTTTTTAGATGGGATCTATGGTTGGCCCAATCGACACCAAAGTTTTAGGTCTAGGAATTGCTTCCTACTCTCGAGCCTTGATACAATGGCTAGTGTTATTTCCATGCTCCTTAGACACACCAAGAGAAACATTTTTAGTGAAATTGTATCCATCCAAAACTGAATTATGAAAAATCCTTTTCTCAAACAAGCTTTGTCCCCATTCGATATTATCCTCCAAATTGCTTAGGATTTCTATCATCTGTTATATACTCCCTATTATTTCTAGACCAACAGTCTTAGAGTTCCTCCTTTGTTTTTGAATGTCCTCCATTAACAGACCCAACATATTTTTTACCACCTAATAATGATTTATTTTACCTTCCGAGCTCGTCGAAGCGAGTTGGTGAGAAATTATGTCTACTTCTCAATCATCAATTAGGCCCCTGGTTTAGGTAGAGATAGAGTCTAAGTAACCACCACTTCCACATTTTCCATCCCTTCTACTACTTGAGGACCCACAACCATTGCTCCTCCACCTTGTATTTCCTCACAACCTTGTGGCGATGGTACAGACATAAAACCAAATAGACCAGGTCCCAAATTGCATACAAAGAACCAAGCAATTCCAATGCATCTCGCTTGCTGATGTCTCGAGCATATAAACTCTTCCCAGTATGCAAATGGGTGGTTCAACTGACATGTCACCATGAATGTTCATGGTATGCATAGCCATCGCTTCCATCATGCGAGAAGTTTCTATTATCTACAACATTAAAATCTCCATAAACACGTTGAGTTTCATTTAAGCGACCAACCTTCTAACCATGTGCCATCTTGTTTGATCACCATTGGCATTCCGCCCATGTGCTAGAATATGGCTAGCACTTGCATCCGGGGTGTACACTAATTCAGTTACTTTACAAATTTGTTTTAATTTACACGGTTGTAAGTTATGTTTGTTTTTACTTCAACAAGGTACGAATGTCATTTATGCATGAATTACTAAATAATCTTGTTCTTCCAAGAAAAATAATTTTATTGAAACCTTCATTTTCCATATTGATTGTGAGTTTGTTTTGAATGCTTTTTTTTTCATTTCTTGACAATGCATTATTTGCTTGATTGTATGAGTCGTTCCTAGTAGAATTGGAATTTTTTTTTCTTAAAATAGGATATGTATAAAATCATAGAGTGAAAGAAACATTTCAAACCAGCATACACATGTATGTAACTTACTATTTAACCATAATCATAAGTATGTGAAATATTTTATTTTCTTTATAATTGTTAAATACAAGATATATATGCATAATTTATATTATTGTAGTAAAAAACATAAGATGATATATTAGTATAACTATCAACATAATTATTCATTTTGTTTTGTTATGTGAAAATAATAGATCTATTATTTGTACAATATAAAAGATGTAAAATACCATTTGCATTAAATTTGTGATGTATCCAATAAATCTTGATAGAATATACTAAATAATGTTTTTTTTAATTTAAGGATGAAAGTAATGAAATTAATCATATGATCCCAAAAAACAAAATGTACTCATTCCAATAATCGTTAGTGCGGATTGAATTCCATTCCAAAATCTTTTGTGGGCTTAAGTCATGCTTTATTTAATACCAAGCATAGATGTTCTTACAATAATTAATTACATATCAACACCTTGCAACGACTGAAACCATGTTGTCGGTAAAGGGATATGATCGTTGAATGAATGCATGCTTGTAGTGAGTGGGAATAAATTCTTATGCATGATAATGTTGTTGCATTATTTTTTTCCTAGGATAGGCAGATGATGATTTGCAAACATTGATATTTCATTGACTGCAAGATGAGTAATGTTGCAAGTTTCTAACCCATAGTTATAAACATAATTTCATTATACTTGCACATCAGTATAGAACTTCCAACAGGTCGGAGTGGTAGATAACCTAAACAATGTGTATCTATATTTGTTGGCATGCCTTGTAAAAGGGTCCATTTCAATCTTCTACCATCCTTGAAATATCCCTCTATTTTTTGAAATCGATTTTGACCACGTATGAAATCCTTTATTTCATCTATGCACCATATACTTGTAGAACCATCATTCAGAATACATATCAATTGGTTGCAATGTATGGTGAGACACATAGAGTGTCTCATATGTCATGTGTAAATTGAATGGACACTCCATATATTCAATTCAATATTTAGTGAGCACATTTTGTACACATATAAGGAAGACTCCTCGGAAATTATTTTCAAATGCAGCCAATATATTTTACCTTTATAAAAAACTGCATCTTTAGGAGAAGTAGGCTTGCCATAAAAACCAATGGTTTCTCTTCAAACACTTTTCACATCGCTATAGATAATAAAAAAAACTAGAATCGTCTTCATTATGTGGATGAAGTACAAGTATACATCTATTTTTTTTTTGATCGGTGTTTCCTATTAGTGAAAAGAAACCATGGACTCCTATATAAATGACGCCTATATTGACAAAAAAATTATGAATGAATTTACGATGTAATAGTCGTTACGCCCTGGTAGTGGTCAGTATTCGAAGAGAAAACTGATTGAACCAGTAGTACATTCAATTGTATATCTATATTTTTGGGTAAGGGACATGTAACAGAGATGTATGTCCTATAATATTAATATATTTATATACGATATGATTCTGAGAGTGTCCCCACAATTGAAATAAAAACTCAATTTTTGTTATAGGGTTATTTTTCCAAGCACTAACAAAAGTTTCTCTAGACAATAGTTCTTCACAATGTTTAGAAATTGTGAAGAAAGGTTAGGGTCATATCATAATCCCCTCATGCCCTCCAAATCCCCCTTTCTCTTGACTCAATTCCCTTTCTCTCTCATGGATTCATGGTTCCCCATTCTCTTTTCCATTCACCTCAACCATAGTTGGTTGTAATTATTTTATTAATAAAATAGTTCCCATTAAATTTACATTCTATTTTGGCACAAAGACAATTTAGTTATAATCAAGACAAGGGGAAACTCCGAAGTGTTACACCAAATTTAACACATATTAACCATGCAAATAAGATAAGAGATAAAGATAAAATGCATTGAGAACAAAGAGAATTCGAATTGCTCATGAGAAGACTTCAGTTGACTAAAGAGAACTCAATTTTTTAATATTTAGTTCAATAACAATGTATGCCTTAGTTAATTAAAGGAAAAATCATAGTGGTCACTTCAGTAAATCGATCAACATGATTTCAGTTAAGAATAGTTAACTAAAGTGTTAATAAGAAGAACTAGTTAGCTAAAGTTTTTGCATGAGGACACTTCAATTAAACTAAAATACGTCATTTTAGTTAAACTAAAATACGATACTTAATTTATGACACTTAAGTTACAACACTTTCATGATGAAACTTGAGTTATCATCCTAACTAAGCTATATTGCATCCGATTAGAAGGAAAGTTCATCCTCAAGTTAGTAAAACATGATTTAATGTCAAATATGAAAGGCATTGTGCAATTTGTATGCAAGATTGAAGAAACCGAGGTGCAAAGCAATTCTCCAAGAAGATCATTCACTATAGTTTTCATGGGAGCCTAATTCCACATGGAGTGGTTCACTCACTTCACTACTTCTTGCATGAGACTGATTTTTTCCAATTATTAATGTGTTGGACACATTGCAAAGTATATCCATTTTATGTCTCTTCTCTATTGCTCCATATTTACACCTGGGTGTTTATTCTCTCTTATCTTGCAACCAGGGTGCCAAAAGCAATATGTTATTGTAAAATACATTCTTTGTTATCGATCATTATTATACTAAGAATATTTGTTTTTTTTATTCTCATTTTTTTGAGGGTTTTACCCAGCATACATCCTTTGTTATGTTTGAATTTTGTGTGTATGAATAGTTCATTGATTTCAAGTATTCAATATTTCTGCACTTAAAGAAATAAAAAAATAAAAGATCAACCAAAATTCAACAAAAACTGTATAAGTCATGGTATGGTTTAGTCACTTCTAACCAAGGATCTTCCATAATCATATTTGGAATCAAACTATGGGAGGCACTTGAGCCCAAAATACAATTATGCAGGAGTTTACCATGCATACTCAAGGTTATATAAAATGGAGGTGTATAATCAGTATTATACTCTTCCACTGCAGGCCCTTCTTGAATAGAAGGACTCTCATCAACAAGATTTAGGATATCAGATAAGGGACTAGGGTCATTTAGTTTAAATAATTTATCAATTTGCTTTAAGTAAACAGGATTTTGAGCAAAATCAGAAAGAGGCATATAAATCTTAATCTTAGATATCCCATGTTCAAGATCAAAAGATTGAGAGGGATTTTTTGGTTCTTTCTTTTTAGGATGGGAAATAAAAGCTTTCCTTTAGGAAGCAACTTTAGGTAGCAATGGGAGTAAACTTGAGTCCTAGGGTATCAAAGATATCATATTTCTTTTCTATAGAAGGAATATTTTCATAAGGGGTTAGGCTATCAGAAGCTTTGGTTGTAATAGGTTCTTTAGGAACTTTTTTAGGAGCAAGATTTTGTGGGTGATTTCCAGAATAATTCATAGGACTTAAGAACTATATTTTTTGTGTATCTATCTCATTTTTATATACATATTCATATAGAGACCTATCATACTCCTCCTAATTTAGGTGTATCACATTATTGTCATCATGCATCCAAATAATTTCCTTAGGAGGATCAATGTATTCTTCGTCATAGGGAAAATATATCACTTTATATGTATCATTTTCTCTCACTAGGGGTTGTAGAGCAAGATCTTCATTTCTCCTTTCCCTATTTAAGATTTGAGGATTAAAATGTATTATATATTTATTTGGATTCCTCTGTCCCATGCCTTGAGGGTTTCTATTTCCATTGTTTCCATGCACCTTAGGTCTAGTTAGTTTATTTGATAGACCTCTTAATATCCTGGACATTTCCTCGATCTTTTCATCTTGACTTTATTTATTTTTAATGGATGTGCCATATTCATTTTTAGGATTCTTTTTATCAAAATATTTCCTATGCTTCAACTTTCTTGAGGTGGTCATGTTGCCTTACACATCAAGAACATCATCCTTCATACTTAAGAGAGTTGCAAATCTTCTTTATCTCAAGGTTATGTAAAATATTCTTCATATTCCCCTGCATAAGTAACTTTAACAACTGCTTATGAATGCTTTATATACTGAGGGATTTTCTTGTAAATATTACTAAGTATTTTATTAAACTCACCAAAAATTTCTCCAAATATATTTTTTAAAGCAGCAAACTCTATGAAGTAATCTAGGTGGTGTCACATGACCCAATTTTGCAAAAAAACAATATTATCTTATTTGATTTTATTTAAAGAAAATATGTTAAATTTTATGCTAAGTTGTAATTGATGACTCAACAGAGTCAAGGATATTTAATGTAATTTTGAATATTTTAAATTATAAATAAATAAAGGTGGAGACAGCAGCTTAAGAGAGTTGTTAAAAGAGTGTTTATTGGTCAAATTGGTTGAGGAGACTAGGTGGAGAGCAAACAGACATGTAGCAGCATCCTCAAACCACTTCCAACTACTACAGGTGTAAACCTCCCTACATTTGGGGTCATGATCCCCCAAGAAAGTGGGATCAAAGAAGGTGGCTCAATTAATGACAACTGACCCAAAAGACCTAGGAAATCTTTATAAAAATACCCATTGAAGAGAGCTAAGGCTGTTCATTCTAGAGAAGTGTTCATTCCTGTGGAAGTACTTCAGAGAAATTCAATGGAAGGGAATTGGGGAAATAGTTTGAGGGGTTAACTGCTAAGTGATCTAGTGTAACTTTTCAGCTGAAGGATCTTACTGCTGAGTGCAGAGTGTTTACTGAGTCATTGGACTAGACTATTGTTTGCTTGCTCCACCAGTTCTCAGCCAAGAAGACCAGGAACAGGCTCGGGGGTCCTGAGGAAGCATTGTTTGAGCGCTTTCCAGGAGTTTGGTAGGGAGGAATAGCCTCCTAACACTGTTGTTGTCCATCCTAATCAAGTTCTTCATTCTTTTGTTTTACTGTGTTAGATAGTTAAATGTGAATATGACTATTAAATGATTGCTAAATATTTAGTTGTAAAATGTTAGAGTTAGTAATATTTTAGATTATTGAAGACATGAATATGAAATAGATGGAAAATAATTCTAATATGTGTTTTCCATGCCTGGAAGGACTAGATCGTACTCCAGCACAGACAGAGTATTTAAAGTAGATGAAGGAAATGATAAGACACTGAAATGAATAGATGTATTTTGCATTTCATAATAGCAAAGTAATTTATTGTTGTATGTAGGTTATTATCAAAATGATCAATAACCTGGTTATCTATGTTCTTGTTTATGTAAATATACTGATAATGAAATAGCAGTATTCCATTACAGGTAGAAGAATTATTATGTTAAGAAAATACCCTAGTAGATAAGATGCTATGTTTATACACAGTACATTATTCTTTTTATTCAAATTAAAATCTGGAGGAGGGTAAGCTGTGTTATGTTGTACATATATAATTTCTTGTGTTTATTTAATAACCGGTTCCATATGCAGTAGAAGAAACACAGTTAAACTACTTTGTTTACATTCATTTCAATAAACATAAAACTACTATTCATATAGTTTATATACTTATAATATTAACTAAACTAAGACTAATAGTTACTATTAACCAGGGAGAGTATTACGAAAAGTATTTATCTTATCAAAAAGAAACTTGTTTAGGAATCTATTTTTTTTTATCTTCAAATAACACTAGTAAAATTTATTTCTATCATTTCAGTAGATAAAAACCATAAGAATATGATAATAACCAGTATGAAAATAAATATATAAATCTAAGTAAAATTTGTTCCACAATAGGTTTATACCTGTAAGAGTAATTACAGGGTCGAAACCCTATATTAAATTCATTGTTTTAATAAACAATTAAGCTATAATTCTATTATTTGGAACATTATCATTAAACAAATTGAACTACTGTAGACTGGTTACAGTGTTCATAACAAATATATATAAAAAGATACAAATTTAAGAAATCTTATTATACACAGATATAATATTAACTTAAAACAATATTTGTTTTACAAGTAATAGAACCTACTTAAATAAATTAAAAGAAATATTTAAAACAAGGGTTTCATTCAGGAAACCCTAGCTCGTAATTCCTGAGCCAAAAAGTAAAACAACTTATGCCATGACTGAATGACAGTCTTAAAACTATTAACAATAATCTAATGCAAATAATAAACAGTAAAATTATTATTTCAGTGTCGAAGAGGGAAAAAACCTTAAGTCACACAGAGTCGCAAAGTATTCTGCAAAATGAGTCCGAGCTCAAAGAGAATCTTTTAAAATTAAACCCAGTGTAGTGCTTGACAGGTCGTGTACAAAAACCAGCTCTGAGCCAGTTTGCCCATATCATGGCATGGGTCAATAAACAAAACTAATAGTCTAATTATCAAAACCTACATCATTGGAAAATCCTTTTAACACAAGAAAAGAACATTTACAAGTCACAGCATTGAGCCGAAGTCACCCTTCTGTAAGTGAGGGTTTGAAAAACAAAACAAAAAACTTATAAACTGAAGACCAACAACCCAAGACTGGGGAAGACCAAGGCCATAACTCCTTCCAACTGCAAACATTTCCCTTAAGTGTGTACAAGCAGGGAGAGCCATTTTATAACTGGGGCTTACCGGTAGACTGAACGTTGATCCAAAGGTGAAGTGGTTCCTTCCAAATGTTAGGTGAACTATCACCTACAAAATGAAAACCTAAACATAATTAAAAACTTGAATGTATAATTGAAACTGTAATTTCTTTATAGCTTTCAACTTCTTAAAAATGATGTGTTACCTGTAATGTTGAAAACCGAGGTCATGAAGAATCCAAACCGACACCACGAGCACAACAACCTTCGCATTCACTTGAGAAGGAGGCAGCTGAGTCCGAGTTATTATCTACCTCAAAAAATGGAGCAAGATCAAACAATGGTAGTGGCCAAACCATGAATTCAATACTGAAACTACTGACTATGTAAACACTACCCTCACGCACAGCAAGATTTGGTTACAAAAATCAACTCAAGCATAGTTCTGAACTTCACAACTCTCACTCTAAGCAATGACTGTTTGAAAATGCACAGACAGTGGAGCTGGAGATGAGCAACCGCAAGCCCTCATGGCCGCAGCAAACCCAACAATGCAGAGACCAAAACCCTCACTGAACAATGAGGAATAGGGTTGCAAGATAAATATTATAAGTCATGCATTGCATGGCGAGGAGAGTTCCACGTGTCCACAAATATTTTCACATCACGGTGGGTTCATTTGTATAGTCCCCACTGCAATAATTCGAATCAAATAATTGTTAATTATTTACATCTTTACACACAATGATAATGTATTATATGCATAAGGTCAAAATTGTATCTTTTCCCATGAAGTCAACCTTGGTAATGAATGAGGATTATGCCATCGTTAACCTAATGTTTAAACCATGGAATCATTCGTGGTAAGAACCATTTTATTTATGAATTCGATGCCCTTGTTTAGTGAAGATCATAAAACTTTTCTTAATCAAACTTGTAAGAAAAAAAATTAAGAGTATAGTAGAATCTTGAACAAGATTGCTAATGCCTTTATTGACTTGTTCTTATAATCATGAACTATGATTGTTTATGTTATGAGAACTAGACTTAAATCAATAAAGTGTTTATAGATATGGTTAATATATATACACTTAAATAGCTCCAACACTTTTAAGTGACCTACAATACTGGATGTAGGATAGATATCTTATAAACACATAATCTTTGGTCTCCATAATTTCTACCAAGCTCTAAGATGTATTGAATCAAAGTTAAGTTAGAAATTGGGAGTTTAGGATAGTAAATTATCTAGGATTTGATTGCACTACCTTTACATATAAGTAAATAGTGGGGTAATGTGAAGTTGTCGCATTATGTTGATCATGAAAAAAAAATGGGAATTCAAGTCACAACTTGACGATTTTTATGCAGAGGATACCTTATAATTTACAAGCGATGTTAAGCTGATAAATTTACTTTACTGAATCCTAATTGAAAACAGAGCTGAAAAGTACATAGTAGGCTCATGTTCTGAAAGGATTAGGTATATTTCTATAATGATAAGTAGCATTTTAATTATTAAAATAATAATAGCAATAAACTATCATGTCAGAGAAAGTGTTATAATACAAAATCATGAGCTCTATGAAGAACTGGAAATAATTTAGAGTGAAGATAGAAGGAGGTTTTATCTATCTTAGAGATCTATCTGTTAAAAGACAAATAGTAGGATGATTTTAATAACCCTTACGACACAAAGATTAAGTAATATCATATTTGTGAATCAAGTAAAATAAATATTACTTTACCTTGCAGGACCTTGAGTCTTTTAAGCAAACTTTTACTCTAGCAATACTTTTATGTTAAAAGAAGTATATCTAGTTTAACACCTTAATAAACTTTTACTGGGTCAAAATTTTACTTGTCAAGCCTATAAAGATCCATAAATCCAAATACGTTAGCAATTGCTAAGTAAGCCCCAGCTAGAAAGTGACTCCTCACCTACTTGACATTCAAGCCATCAGTACAGCTAAATATTTGAATGCAAAGTACTCACATCACATATCAAAATTAAAGCAGCATTAATCTATATGTGTTAAAGTTAATGGTTACTTTTATTATCTATTCCATTTCTTCTATTAGCTGCTAGCAGTTATCCAACTGCACCTATGAACACTTTATGTTATCTCAAAATTTTAAATTTTTTGTGAAAATTTGGGGTTTTGACAGGTGGTACCTCTTTTTTCCCCATTGTCTCATGAATGCTTGCTCCAAATTAGGCCAAGAATATAAAGAATTAGTTGTAGAATCTCTGAACCACTTCCTCACCTCACCTTTTAAGGTTTGGACAAAAATTATCACATATACATCACCATCTTCAATGGGGAGATCATTTGTCAAGTCTTGGAAGTTATCCATGTGGTCTTCAAATATAATCTCCTTTTATTCATCATACTTAAGTAAGATATTTAGGTAAATATTGATCATTTCATGAAGGTGTTGAGGCATAGAAAATTGCAAGTAACAACAGTAGGGATTCTCCCCAATAAGCATTCCCAATTAGCTCGTTATTGTTTGGTATGGAGAATCCATCCAGTTTATAGTCCGGCTACCATAGGTCAAGGAACGGTTAAAGCTTGCTTTACCAGTTGCAGCCCGGTCCACCGTTTAAGTGTATTTTTTATTTTTTTGTTTATGTATGATATGAAAGTGCCTAATTAAGTGCAATTGATAGAGATAATGAAGAGTTTCACAATTGATGCACAGGTTCTTACCTCTCATCTTACCTCTTTCACTTCTAAATCATAAACAAAGAACAAACTATACTAATGCTAATTAATTCTATCTAACCTATCCCTAGGGAGCAATACTATAATTAATGATGAGTAATGTACTGTAAAACATGCATTTAGAATATTACAGATAATTGTTCATATTTCAGAGTACATGAATATAAGTAGAAAGATACACAAAGAGATAGCTCATTCTTGATTAAAACATTCATTAATCAGAAAAGCTATGGAAGTTTCACAGAAATAAACAAGAAAACAATCATAACATGAAATAATTCATAAGTTAGAATGATCTCACAGTTCATAGCACAGCTGAAACAGAAATAGTACACATTCAACCAATCTATGGCAAGCATTTTAGACTCCACAGTGCCTTATCCAGAAGTAAATATGTAACTTTTATTATAAGAGGAAGTAGTTCTTCTTACAATAACATTTCTGAAAGATAGCATGAAAAAAGGTCCTTTCTTACATCTAATTCACATATATTTATACAAACAACAAAACTCTGGAGCTTCCCTATTTTCCCTCTGGGCTTCCCTTGACCCTTCCTTAACAAAAATTTCTCCTCTAGTGTATACTCCTAGAAAAAATATAAACACAAAATATTACATAATTGATCAATTGTTTGAAATAATCCAACTAAAATGGCCCAACTTGATCATTTATAAATTTATTCCACACATTTGCATCTATTGCTATGGTTGTGAAACCAGAAGGCTCTAGAAATCTGATGGTGATCTCATGTTTAGAAACTTGAGACTCTATATTCACCACTCTGGATGGAATTAGGCAAAGCTGATCTTCCAATAAATGACTGCTAAGTACTTCCTGTGCTATTGCAGTTTTCAGCACCTTCTCATCCAATCCTTTGACCAACTAAATACCTTGTTCATCCTCTTGCCATCTTTCCTATAATTGTTTCAAAAACCTTTCATGACCAGGAAATTGTTCTAACCTCCTCTTAGAAGATGTCTAACACCAATTGTAAGTTATGAGAACTTTTCTATAGAATTCTGCACAAACACCTTTTGTTCTTCGAACTGCCTTTACCAATTCCTCTGCTGCTTTTCTCCCAAATTCAATTAGCTCATATTCCATCTTTACTGTCTCTAGGTCCTTGATGGGTGCATCAGCTGTAGGTTCCTTAGTCATTTCCAACCAAGTCATATGTCCTTATAGAGCCTCTAGGATATCCTGTGTCCTGTCTAAAAAGTATGAAGCTCTATTTATAATTTCTTCCAGCCTTATCTCTACCTGTTGAACCTTTAACATCTCTTCTACCATATGAAGGTACATCTGATGAATTTTAATTCTAAGTGCAAGAGCATGCTTCTTCAAAGGCTCAATATCTATTTTCTGCTCGATAGCTGCTTTTAATGAAATTTCCAGTGAAGCTTTCTAGTTTTCCAATGCTAATACCCGAGTCTCATAAAGATTAGCTTTCCCCTCAGTAGTAGTCTTTTGCATTTCCAATTCTATTACTTTATTCTCTATACTTCCTTTCTCTTTAGTCCATTCTTCAATTGATGATTTCGGACTATCTCTTTCTGCTTCCAAGACCTGATGTCTTTGCTGAAGTTTTTCACACTATGCCAAGGAAACCTTGGACTCTCTTTCTATATTGCTTGCTAATAATACCAAATCATATTTTTTTGATTGTAAGGTTTGGCACTCTGCTTTGGATTCCTCAATCTCACTAACCATGTCTTCATACTTTCTCTTTAAAATTTGACTTTCATTTCTTTCCTTTTTCATGGTCTCTTTCAACTATGTAACCTTCTTTTGGGATTTCTCTAAATCTGTCATTATTCTGTCCACATTATCTTCAGTAGCTAGTGCTGTGGCTACACCATCCATTACCATTAATCTCGGATATTTGTCAATACCATGAACCACTTCCTTTTCGGTCACCATCACTCCCGGTTTCCTCTAGTGTTCACCCTCTTCTCCATTCTCTTAACAATCCTCTTTTTGGATTTGTCATAGAAAATAGTATTTAGATCAGGCACTTCATCTTCTTCCATGGGATTAAAAGGAATCAATTCAATTCCTAATACTAACAATGGATTTCCTCCCTCTATACTACGGGAGGGAACAGAGGGTTCTACTGGATCAGCATAAGACTGAGTCTGCTCTTGATTAGCATAGCCATGTCCCTCTTGTGCCTTTTGTTGTAACTCCTCAACTATTTTTTCTTCTTTCTCCTTTTCCTTATCAGCAACTTCTAATATTAATCTCTCACTTTATTTATGCATTCTCTGGACTTCTTCTTTTCTTTTCTTTTATTTTCTTCTTCTTTTCTCTTCTCATCCTCTTCCGTTGCCTTTCTTTTTTCTTCTTCTTCGGCTCTCAACCACTCTTCTGCTTCTCGGGATAATCTATGGGCCTCTTTCTGCCTTTTCTTGGAATCCTCCTCTTCTTGCTTTTTCAGTTACTCAGCAGCTTTGCCCTTTCTGCCAATATTAGTTATCTTCTGTTTAAACCTCCTTCTCAAAGATATAATATTCTGAGCATTACGGAAACTTCTTCATCTTTATCCCAAAAATATGTATACTCAAAATGTGCCCTCTACTATAGTACAATAATCAGATACCTTCTTCTCAGAGTCATTTCTATGGAAAATTATTTCATCGAAGTGAAAATATTCTAGCTCCTTCACGAATTCTACTGTAGTTTTTACTTTTGAAAACTTATAACTCCCTATATAAAATGGGACTAGAGGATAAACAGCCTTATTTTGCTCTAATAAGAAGTGGCCAACTCTATCAATGTATAATTGTCTAACTTGTGAATGACAAAATATGTATCATACCTAGGGATAAGGGAAGGATCCCTCAACCCACCAAACATTCTTAAAAATAAACCCTCCTTAGTCAAGTAATAGTGCCCGTTATCTTGAACAACCTTTAAAGCCTCCTCATACATTCAATTACATTCAACCAGGAAAATCAATGTGTACAATGGCATGATAAAATATTCATAGATATTCTTGTAGTGACTATAATACTTGTGAGCCCACAACAATTGGTAGGAAGCATATACTAGGGACCGTTCTTTATCCCATTGGAATTTCAATGCTGGAAATGGTTGTGTACATAAAATACAATCAATCAATATCGAATTCATATAAAATTTTGTCTTCTTCTAGGAGACTCCTCCTAGTGTTTCACTTATGCAAGCTGACAAGCTGTTTGACACTATGTTTTCCCAATTGAAGATGGTACGTTGAGTGGCTACAAAAAATATCACTGGTAGCCAACCTATTTTGAAGTTCTTCCCATTGTCCCTCCCAAAGATCCTTTTCAACATTAGGGCTATCAACCTATATGGAGTATGGAGGCTTGTTGTTTCATACTCCCTTGAAGGCCTTGTATGAAAGTTCTTTCCTGGAATCATCATTCTTTGACTATTTCTACCACATCTAGATTGGGGTCTTTCAACCAATATTTAGTCAAATATCTCTGTCATTTCGGCAACTTATAAGCCATAGCTGCATATGCTAGACTATAGGCAGCATAACCCTGCCCTTCATTATTAGCCAATATTATCCTTGTCACATATGCCCTCGGTAGAATCCATCCTATCACCTATGAACAAGGGAAAATCTCATGCCGAGTAGCCACCTTCATGATGGCCGATCTTTCGATATTGGCATAAATAGGAAAATCCTCAAATATAGCCTCTGGGACACTCTGATTTGAGATCATTCTATATATCTCTCCCCATTTATATTCTGGATCAATACCAATGATGGATTTGGCGTCTTCATAAATAACCTTCACTTGGGTTATTATTTCTACTTATGGTTCTTCCTCTGTTTCTTGGGCCTTACTTTTTTGCTTTCGAGTCATGTTGTTGTGCAGATGATGGGCCTATGTTGATCATACATATGAGATTTATTCCACTCACACCAGTAAATTATATAGTGAAAACAACAACAAAAATAACCATAACATTACCAACTCATCAAGATCCATGCTAAACAAATTTTGCTTCAATCAAACAAAACGTGCTTTCTATATGTGAAACTAACAAAACCACAAGACTTTCAAAGCCATATCGGACTCAAGTCTATAAGAAAAACTTCCGCTGGGAAATCCATAGGTTTCCACTATGCCCTTATGTCTACAGGTAGCAATTTTGACGATGGGAAAACCCTGAAACCACAGACTGCTAAACCCTAAAACTGGTCCTCGCCTACAATAGAAAAATTCTCCTCCAGACTCCCAAAAAAACCTAACCACACTCAAACAATGTCTGCACGCCTACCCTAAAATGGTGAGGGAGAGGAAGGAGCAATGTAGACAGTGAAATGCCCTTCTGCACCCTGCCCTCTTTCTTCCAACAAATGTCCAAGAATAACTCATGGCTAGATGAAAATCAATCAAGAACCAGGACTAAGTAAATGAGTTTACACTAAACAACTGGAGAAAATCCTATATAAATAAACAACCATCGCATTTGAAATAACCTCCCCACGATATAAGCCAAAAGGCCTAACCCTAACAAACTATGGGTAAAAAAAACTCTGAGCAACAAGATTAGAGAAGAGTCCTACCTGGAGAATCTTGAAGATGAATTGGACGAGCTCTACTTCCTCCAGCAAATGATTTTCTCAGAAAACGACAGCTACGCAACTTCACCCAATGACCAATACAAAGAACAATAATCGTATATATAACCTCTACGGCTTTATAAGCTTGAACGCAGGATTGGGTAATATTCTGGGTGGAAAAAAATAGAAGTGACAAGTAGATATCGTAAGGAAATTTTGAATGGATGCGAAGCATTGGAATTCTTTGGAAGAACATAACTGGGAGATTAGGCAGAAAATACCAAATCACTTAAAACCATTGGCAGACTAACCAACTAACACTACATCGATTTTGGAAAAGACTACAGGAAGGTATTGGATCCACATCACACTATGCCTCTACAACGTCGTCCAAAGAAACAACTAAGCTCTCGGATCATTCCAAAAGAAACAACCGATATAGCGAAAAATAGTTTACAATGCTTCGGCGGATACTGGAAAACGATAGACGTTTGAAGGCTCGGTACATCAGGACAATTCTAGACTAAGCTTCTGATACATCAGAAAAAATATTCCGATGCAATAGATGAAATGACATCCGATATATCGGGCAAATTTTTTGGAATGCTTCTGACGAGAACATTGGCTAGTTGGGCAAATGCACACCCGATGCATCGAAAAAAATTTCAACTGTGCATCCGATACAAGCAAACAAACTCTCAATTTTTTCAAACCTTCAAGTCATGGGAAAAATATGGTGAAAAATATAAACTTTCTAATCCTTCCAAGAAACTAAAAATATAAGGGGGGCCCTAAAATATGAAATTTTTTTGGGGATAACAGTTGCAGCTGCAACAGAAGGTTGTTTGGCAAGTTCAAAGGGCCATATATGATAGTTATACAAGGATTTATAGCATGGATTGGGCCTCCATGTCCTCTCTGTTATAGCTAAAAATGACACATCTCTGCCTGTGACCACTTTCCCATGATTCCGTCGCATGTCGACACTTCCATGACGACACTTCATGAAAGTCACTGAAAAAACACCTAACTTGGAGGAACCGTGTCTTGATTTCTACAACTCCATTTGACCTCATCTATACACCATTGGAAACATATTTTAGTTACCTAAAACTTTCTAGAATACACCAAAGTCTAAAAATGCACCAAAATACACTTCAAATGAGTTTTTTTTATGCATACGCGGGTTTCCTTAAGGAAACCCACGTATGTACGCGACTTGAAATATATAATACTTGTGTACGCCTTAAATACGTGAATTTTGGTATTGAAACCCATGTATACCTATTGCATACATGACTGATGTCTCCGCAACCCGCGTATTCCTCCTAAAAATGTCAAAAAAATATGTTTTTTGAAATTTGGGTAGTTTGGTTAGTTATGCAACTGACGCCTTCAGTTGTAACTACTTTTCCTTCGACCCTATCTCTTCAGAAGCATATAAATAGAGGTAGGGAGGTCAATGAGAGGAGACTTGAACTTTTTCACTGTCATGCTAGAGGAATTGGGACTCTCTTTTCCCACACCTTTTCCCTAGCGATCATCCCCTTGTGTTACAGAGCTTGGAGGCTAAGTTCCTTGGAGAAGAGAAGGAACAGAACCAGATCAAGGTTTCGTGAGGTGCCAAACTTGAAGAGAAGGTATATTTGTACTTGTTTTCAAGATTAATAAAGATGTGATGTCCTTCTTCTTCCCAAATAATTGTTCAATGTGTGATTGAATCTTTGTTTATGATCATATGATGATGTTAGTCAGATCATTATTTCATGTTTATTTGATAACCATTTCTTTATATATGGTCATATTAGTTTGAGGAAGGTATAATTCGGTTTGCAGGTCTCCTGGAGAAAGAGAAGCAAGAAGAGGATTGAAGGGATGCTTGGATCAACCTTCGTTTATTAAGGTATGAACCATTCTAATCTCTGAATCTTGTTTATATATACTTGAAGAACCATTGGCATCTCTCTTTCAACCCCAGTACGTTGATGGCCTCTTAAACCCTAGCCATAGGATACTTTCTTTCACAATAGAACTGGCAACTCCACTGGGGAGAGCCTTGTCTATTTGGGGTTTCTCTATATTTATTTCAGGCTTTTGTAAGGTTTCAGGTCCTTCTTACAAGTTAGGAACACCTTTTGAGTCTGTTGGAACACCTTTCCTGCCTTCCTAGGTCAGTTTTTTACCCTTTTTGTGCTTTTTGTCATCCATACGCTAAACAGTAGCATGTCTGTGTTGTATACGCAACTTGCACTACCTGCAACCCGTGTGTCATATGTGACCTTCCTTAAGGAAACCTACGTATGCACCTAAATTTGTGTTCTTTCATCATTTTTAAGGGTTTTTGGTTGATTTGAGGGTTGTTTGTAGGGTCTTCAAGGGTCATCTACATGTGCATGACTCTTGAGAGGTTTTTTTATCTCTGTTAGGTTCTCTTTGTCTATGTTGTAAGTCTCTTTCAAGTCTTTGAACTTGTTTTCCCTGCCTTCCCCCCCACCTCCTTCTTTGGCTTGACCTTGTTGGGAAAGGTACTAAGCAGCCTTTTTTGTAGGTTTAGATTAATACTTGGGACTTCTTGACCTTTGTTTATGTCAATATTATTACTCAGTCTCTTCATTCCAGAGTTGTTGGCTTGTTTAATTTTGTGGGCCTTCCTTCCAAGAGAGCTTATATCCAACTTTAGGGAAACCTAGGGTTTGTTTGTGGGGTGTAGAGTAGTTGTCTATTTGCTTTGATTACATTACTTGCTTGCATTATTTGATAGGTTGTTTTCTTTTGCATTTATAAAAGAAAAATAAAAAGCACATGTTTTCTTTATATGCATTTAGATTAGGTTTTTAGTCTAGATTGCATGGCAAACCATTGTTTTTGAAAAAAAATAAAAAAAATTTGTTCTTTTGTGGCTTTTCAGTTTCTATTTGAAGAAAGGAAGAGAATATTTATTGCTTTTTTTAATTTCAATTCTCTTTGTTTAGTCAATTTGTTTCAACTTTGAGTCAAAACACCACATAAGTTTCACGCCATTTACCTTTTGACTAAAAACAACCCTTAAAATAAACGATATAATTTTAAAATTATTAGTAAGTTTTATTTTATAGGGTCATACACCAACTAGCTCAGGATAGAATTGTGGGATATGAAGTTTAAAATCCCCATAAGTGTTTAAATTTAGACATAGTTGGCCAATCACTAGGTAAATCCTCTTCTATGTTGATTGTATTTGAGAAGCTCCTCTCAAACAGGAGTTAAGAATGAGGCTGCGTGGAGACTTGGACTGAGGAGATAACCCTCTGATTCATTGTCAAAGCATAGACCAATATTTTTGTGCATCTGGGGATTCTGTCATAGACAGAGTTTCAGGATTTTCTACCCTACCCATGCATACTAACCAGGCTTGCGACTATCCCCCAAGACTGTCAATATAGTTAAGGTAGCCTTTAGTCTCTTTGACATCTAGGGTTCATACATAGGTACACCGAAAGGCTATTTATGGTTGACCTTGGACGGGCGTGGAAGGTAACCCTGGTAGAAGGTGTGGGAGGGAAGTGGGTGATACCTCTGCTTGTGCCTAAGAACATCTATAGGGATGCCAAGTAATTGTCTATTAGATTTCTTCTAGAGAGCATAGCTTATACCTATTTGTCTGTTTGGCTTTAGGAATTTTTTAGTGAGTGTTGTGTGGTTTGTCTGTACTTAGCTTTCCTTTAGGTGTGTTCTTTGTACTTTTGGTTTTCTGTCGAACTCAGACTTTGTCTTATTGTTTGAAACTATGAGTAACACCCCTTTGAAGACTAACCAAGAGATCCCCATGCTAGGAACTCCTTGCACTATTTCTCTCACAGGGAATGTTGGTGTTCCTTTGATGGCCACCTTGAATCTACCTGGATTCACCCTAGGGCTACCGGTGTGGTTTTTTTCCACTCCAACTATCTCGAATGCTCCTAGTGCTTCTCAAGTAAGCTCATTATATCAAGGGCATCAAAACGTTGCTTCCCCTTCACCTTTAGTTTTTTCTCCTCCCCCTTCTAGCTCATGCGGTGAAAGTACTGATACTAGTAACCAACAGTCTAAAAGGAGTAAAAGAAGGAGGAATAGGAAGAAGGCACATAAGAAAGGGGGCACCCATTCAACCTCTGCAGGTCAAGTTGAACCTCACCACCTAGCCTCTGTGGTTCATGATGGGGGCACCTATGCAACCTCTGTAGGTCATGTTGGATCTAAGAACTCAACCTCTACAGATCATGTTGAGGGCACCTTTTCAACCTCTGATGTTCAAGTTGAATGTACCCATCCAACCTATGCAAGTCATGTTGGATCCATCCACCCAGCCTTTGAAGTTCAAGCTTGGGGCACACACTCAATTGCTGCAAATCATGTTGATACTAACCATTCAGCCTCTGTTGTTCATGCTGGTGGTGCTCATCCAACCTCTACAGGTTATGTTGGACCCAGTCTCTCAGCCTCTACAATTCATGCTGGGGGCAATCTCTTAGCCTCTGTGGTTCATGCTGAAGATAATCCGTCAGCCACTGCAAGAAATGTTGACATTGTTGACAAGACTATCTGTTCAAAACACAAGCCCAAGTTTCCTTGTAATCTTTGTGAGGGAGACCACCTTACTTATAAATGTCATTCTATTGCAGAGGTGCGAAGAGTTTGGTTTCATGGTCATCCCATTTTTTATCATTCTGAAGTTTTTCAACAACCAACCTCTCTTAGTGAGGTTGGACCTAGTCATCCAGCCTCTAGTGGTCATGTTGGGGGAAAACTCTCAACCTCTGTTGATCATGCTGAGAGTAAAAATCCAGCCACTACTAGTCATGTTGACATTGTTGAGAAAACTAGTCATTTGAAGTGCAAACTTAAGTTCCCTTGTAAGCTATGTGAGGGAGATCATATAACTCACTAGTGCCCTACTATCGCAGAGGTGCGAAGAGTGTGGTCTGAGACTCAAGAATTTCCTTCTCCTGAACAACTTATAGTTTCTCAACAACCTTCTCAACCTTTGGTTGATCAAGTGGTCGAACCAATCTCAACTTTGGTCGATCCCACTCTTCTTTTAGAGAGTGATCCTGATGTGATTGAACCAATGTCATATTTGGTCAATCCCACTCTCTCTTTGGAGAGTGAATTTCATGAAGCGATTGAATCGATTCCATTGTCAATTAATCCCACTCTTCCATTGGAGAGTGAAGTGTCTGCTAGTCATATTTTCTTCACTGCCAGTTCAGAACTTACTAAAAAAGGGGGCACTGAACTCGCTTTAGATCAACCCCCACCAAGCTATCGAATTGCTTTCTTTGATTGGGATAGCCTAGTTGAGCCAGTCCTTCCTTCTGATGCACCTTTCCAGATAAAGGTCAAAGTTGAACCATACATGATTGCTCATTGTATTGTTGATGAAGGAGCCTCAGTTAGTATCTTGTCTGCCTGTTCTTGGTGAGGCATGGGATCTCCCAACCTTGTGTCGACTGCTAGTCAGTTACTGGTGTTTGATAGAAGAACTTGTATATCCTTGAGAATTCTTGCTCAAACACCTGTTACTTTGGGTGGGAAGACCGTCTTAGTTGACCTCATGGTGATAGAAGACCCATTGGACTTCAATATGCTCCTTGGAAGTGATTATTCCTATTCCATGCAAGCAGTGGTGTCAAAATTATTTCGTGTGATGTACTTTAATCATGGCAAATAAATTGTCACTATCGATGAGTTGGATTTTCTTGATCATTCTCTTGACCCAACTAGAGACCAGTTCTTTCCTTAATTGATTTCGAGTGTTTCTATAGACACTACCTCACCACAGGTGAGCTATGTGGCCTCATGTCCTTTGCATTCAATTGCTATTGAGAAGTAGCCTCTTTTTTCATGCTTACCTTCTCAAGACTTGGTCCCAGCAGTTGACCAAGTGAGTCATCCTATACAAACTATGGATCTTGCTCTCCACTCTGTCGATCCATTTGAAAGTTTGGACATGTGTCCTCTCTCGGATCATCTCCTTCCTTGGGATGCAGTCTTCTTAGAGTCTTTGATACAGTCTAACCTTCTTTTGGATCTTGGTTCATTTGTGACTAAGTATAACCCTTATTTTCCTAGTAAGCCTAACCTTTCTTCTTATGTTGGTCCTGTTGAGTCTTTTGACTCTTCCTTTGAACAACAAGTCCGTGATCCTGATGAGTTTGATTTTTTTATAAATTTTTCAACTCCTGTGATACTGAGTTTGTTCCTACGGACTCTATCTCCCTTGTGGATTTTTTCTCTCCTTATGAGGTTGATCTTACTGATTATAAACCCTCGAGCCTTGGTGCTATAGAATCTTCTTCAGTTTATTCTTCCTTGACTTTACCATTTTTAGAATATAGCAAAGTCACATGTGTTTCTGCCAAAGTGACTTGCATTGGATCTTTTCTTTTGAATGTGATTCTGATGTTGTTGTTTCTTGGAGACAGGATTTGCACTTGGATTTACAACTGTTTACTAGCCTCGCCTTGTTGTTCAAGTTTTAACTGCATTTGCATGTTCCCTACTCACGCTTATGATCCTAATGCCGACTTCCATGATTTTAGCTCATTGTATAAGCCCTCATCTTTGTTGTCATCATCTCTACGCCTTGTATCATTTTGCCTTTGCAACTTGACACCTTTTACCTTGAGGAGATGTTCGCTGAGTGTCCTTATCTTGCTCGCTTTCCTTGCATTATGTATAGGTTTTTTCCTTGCGCTTGGAACTAGTTTCACCTACCTATGACACTTGTCTCCTCACATTTAGAGCATTCTTTCTGCTCTCCTTTGAGCTCGTTAAAAACAGTAAGGAGGTCGGTAGTTGACTTTTTTGGACTCGTTAAAACTTCACGGGAAAGATATGGGCTTTCTTTAGGCCCAGGTCTGATTCCTCAAAATAGACTTGACTGGCGAGTAAACTTGTCCATTCAAGCTCGTTAAGAATATGTGAATGAGCATCCACACTGGTGGTAGGATATCACTTTCTTGGACCATGTGGAATAATACAAGAAAGGAACACTCTCTTTTCTATGGATTTGAGAAGAGTATTCTCAGGCATAGTTTTATCACTTTTCCGAACCTGAGGGACTAAACTTATAGAAAAGGAACCTTAGGTATGAGCTTAGTTTTCTCTTTTTCGTGCTCTGGACCAAAACATGAAAAATATTTCAGGTGTACTTTATGTCTTTGTCATGCTCGCTAAACCCTAAAGAATAAAGCATCGAGTTTATTGTTGTAAGCCCCATTTCTGGTAATCAAATGGATCTTTTCGAGTGATCTTGCCTTCCTTCACACTTGTTAAACTTAGGCTATATGCTGCTTCTGGAGGTGCGTGGGGTAGGTGGTAATTTAACATTTTTTGGACCTCCTTGACTAAGTATGAAAAAGGTGTGCCTTACTTCTTTGGAAGCTAAGAGAGTTCTTATGTGGTTTGTTTTATACTTTTTCAGCCTTAGGAGACTAAATTGGATGAAAAAGTTCCCCCCCTGGAGTCTTCTTTGGAGTTTTTAGACTCTCTAAACTATGAAAACACCATCAAGCATGTACTAGTTCGGCCTCGTAAAATCCACAAATCAGTGCTTTATTAAGCATTCTTCTATCTCTTCTTCGAGCTTGCCAAAAATGAAGAAGGTCCCAAGTTGGATTTCTTGGACTCGTTAAACCTTTACAAGAAAGAGGGGAAGGGAAGTTCATTCACATGTTTTTTACATCATGGAAGGGAGTCTTGTTTCCTTAAACAAAGTACCAGTTTTGAGTCTATCAACAGTTGGGTCCTATTACTTTGACCTTATCCTGATTCAAATTTTCTTACTCCTCTAGTTGGTTTCTTTTCCAATTATATGGGGAATTTGTCAATGTCTCCTACATTGCATATTTTTGTCGTTGGTATTTTTGTGTCAAAAGCTTCCTAAGTCACTTTTGTGTCGTGCTCACTATTCAAGGATTAAACCTTTGTCAGACATTATACAGTTGCTTTGGCCTTTTGGGTCGGCCATTCCTTGGTATCAGTTCATTACATCATGTCTTCAACAGTTCTTGTCGTAAAATTGTGTACCAATTCCATATCCAATTAGTCTCTGAATTAACTTGTGTTGGATGATGAAGGATGCCTTGATGCCTTCCTTCCAACGGATCTCTTCTTATCGACTACAACATATCTTGCTCTGGGAATGAGATTTAGAGTTTTATGACAGTACCTTGGGGATTGAAGTCATTAGTGGCAATTTCCCTTGCTATTGGGTAGTGGGAATACCTTATTGTTTCCTACTCAATGGATTCTTTAAGTGTTTGAATTCAAGTTCTTGTGTTCACACTTGTTAGAATGTACTAGGTACCTTGGGGACCATTTTCATTAATGGTGGTTTCCATCGCATTTGTTAACAATTCTCATTATTGACTGGTAATAAAATGGTTTCATCCATGTTCGACTTCAACTCCTTTATTCGA
The DNA here is from genome assembly GCA_001517045.1 of Pseudotsuga menziesii. Taxonomy (NCBI): domain Eukaryota; kingdom Viridiplantae; phylum Streptophyta; class Pinopsida; order Pinales; family Pinaceae; genus Pseudotsuga; species Pseudotsuga menziesii. The sequence goes on from LPNX011026220.1 coordinate 106,408, forward strand.
ATGGTTAGGATTCGTACCTTTTGGGAGGCTTGGATTGAAGATCTTTGGCCGACAGTAGCATCGTCATTTTTTCTATTTCCTGAGTTGCGCAACACCTTGTCACATTTTATATGACATTTTACTGAGACATACATCCACCTTGTATTCTTATGGCTATGATCGATTATTGAGCATGGATCCACCTTGTTCATTTGTGGCCATGACTCCTTTAGATTTGATATTGCGCCTTTTTGCATATTGAGCGACCATGATAGTTTCATCAGTTATACATATGTTGGATCCACCTGTATCTTTATGGCGATGATTTGTATATGGACTTGTATGTCTTAGAGATTAGTTTTGTTTAACATTTATCTCTCTTTCAGGTACCTTTGTTCGAACCTTTTGATCTTGGATTCTCTGCTCTCTCCATACTCAGTTGTTTCCTTTATAATGAATATCGACTATCGTCTTCCCCTCTAACCTCATACATTAGGGGGCATCTATTATAGCTCAAAATGATACATCTCTTCCTCTGACCACTTTCCCATGATTCTGTCGCATGTCAACACTTCCATGACGACACTTCATGAAAGTCATTAAAAGTCACTGAAAAAACACATAACTTGGAGGACTCATATCTTAAAGCTCTGTAACTTCGTTTGACCTCATCTCTACACTGTTGGAAAGATATTTAGTTAGCTAAAACTTTCCAGAAGACACCAAAGTCTAAAAATGCCCACAAATACCCTTAAAATGATATTTTTTGATGCATACATGAGTTGCCTTAAGGAAATCCACGTATGTACATGACTTGCTATATATAATACTCATGTACACCTTAAATACATGACTTTTGGAATTGCAACCCGTGTATATCTACTGCATACATGACTGATGTCTCCACAACCTGCGTATTCCTCCTAAAAATGACAAAAAAATACGTTTTTTGAAATTTGGGTAGTTTGATTAGTTATGCAATCGACTCCTTCAATTGTAACTACTTTGCCTTCGACCCTATCTCTTTAGAAGTATATAAATAGAGGTATGGAGGTCCATGAGAGGAGACTCGAACTTTTGCATTGTCATGCTGGAGGAATTGGGACTCTCTTTTCCCACACCTTTTCCCTAGTGATCATCCCCTTGTGTTGCAGATCTTGGATGCTAAGTTCCTCGAAGAATAGAAGCAGCAGAACTAGATCAAGGTTTTGTGAGGTGCCAAACTTGAAGAGAAGGTATATTTGTACTTGTTTTCAAGATTAATAAATATGTGATGTCCTTCTTCTTCCCAAATAATTTTTCAATGTGTGATTGAATCTCTGTTTATGATCATATGATGATGTTAATCATATCATTATTTCATGTTTATTTGATTATCATTACTTTATATATGGTCATATTGGTTTGAGGAAGGTATAATTCATTTTGCAGGTCTCTTGGAGCAAGAGGAGCAAGAGGAGCAAGAAGAGGATTAAAGGGATGCTTGGATCAACCTTTGTTTGTTAAGGTATAAACCATTCTAATCTATGAATCTTGTTTATATATACTTCCAGAACCATTTGCGTCTCTCTTTCAACCCTAGTATGTTGATGGCCTCTTAAACCCTAGCCATAAGATACTTTCCTTTACAACACTCTCCCAACCATATTTAAATGTTGTAATATAGTTTGTTGAGCTTGAGGTGTCAATGGAGTTCCTTGAGGTTGAACAAAGTATTTTGAAAGGATAGATGTGCTAGAAGAGGTAGATGGAGATGTAAATTGAGGTTCAAGATCGTGATTTAAAGGAGTATCAAAAATAGTTCTATGACCTTCTCGATCCCTTAATTCTTCAAATTTTTCTTGATTTTCTACTGTAGAAGAAATCAAAGGAGAAATTAAATCAGGAATACCTCTCCCCTGAGATGAGCATATATTTATCCAATGATATTTGGAATCATGATTACTCCATAATTATTTTTTACTAAGGATTCTATCTAGTGTGTCACTTACTAGGATCCAATCCACTTGATCTAATGGAGTTTCCAGGTGAAAAATTCAACCAATAATGTATGATCTACTTCATTGTGTAGAAATCAAGACTTCAACATTGTTGGACCCGAGGAAATATATTATTCATTAGCGCTCCTTAGCAATGGCACAATTTTTCATGTTAGTCCCAAAGGTAGACTAGGTTTAAAATAGAATATTCCCAAGCATGATAGAGGCTCAAACTTTATATATATTAGAGTTAAATCTTGAAGTAAATTGGAATTTGATTCATTCTTTGTGTTTTGTGGTAACTAAAAGTATTATGAACAACTTTGCAGGTGTAAACTGAATTTGCAAAGAAATTTTACATAGTAGAGTAGAACATATGAAGAAAATGTAAATGAATTTAACAAATGGAAAATGGAATGAATTCAAGAAGCGCCTGCTAGACGAATTTATCAAGTCAAGCAAAAGAATGAGCATACTGATATTTTAAAACAAAGAATATAGTCTTTCTTTATAAAATGAAAGATAGGACATGATTTTATCTATAGATTCTCAAGAAACAAGACATCTGCATGTTAGAATAATGACAGAAAAAATCATACACAATTGTATAACCATAAAGCTTCCATTAGAGGAAATTTGAGGTCTAAAATGGGCCTCCTAAGGAAAATGATAAAATAATAGTTATTAATTTTGGAGGAAGAATGAAAAAAACTACTTTTTTTGCTCGTATTTTCAACATATCTCCCTGTGTTTTTACTCAAATTCTGAGTGAGAGAGCCTGTCGGATGTGGAATTTAATTCCACATCCAACGAGTACCCACACTGCATACTTTTAACGGACCCCGTTACCCTAAAAACAAGAAATTTATGAAAAAAAAACATGATGATGACATCATCATCACATTTTTTCAGTCATTTCTTGTTTTTGGGGTAGCGGGGTCCATCAAATGTATGCAGTGTGGGATGCGGAATTTATTCCGCATCCAATGAGCTCTCCCACCTGAAATTTGAGTAAAAACACAAGGAGATATGTCGAAAATACGAACAAAAAAAGTAGTTTTCTTTTATGACAAATATGTCAATTCAACAATTATGGTTGACTCATTTTATTGAAATTCTATTGGTTCTTGAATTCCAACTCACAAAATTTATTGTTGGTGCATTTTCTTATAAGGCCCATTTGAGACCCCAAATTTCCTCTAATGATAATTATGCTAGAGGAAAACATACATTTAAAATCTCAGACATTAATTCCAACATTCAACTACAAGAAAGAATCAATGATACTTAAAAGAAATTGAATCTTTTGTTGCACTTTATTTATTATCTTTTGAGAAGCTCTCATGGATATAGAACAATATAACAATGGAAAAAACAAAGGAAAAACATCTATGTTATTATGTAATCTTAATCTCAGGAAAAAGATAATACAATACAAAATGGTCCATCGACTCAATAACATAGACAAAGGACCTCTAGATTTAAAATTTTCATCCTTGAGCGTAGAGAACATATTACAATATATATCCCAAAATATAACTAAATGCAGTTGGCCTCAACCTGAATTGTAACTTAATTTCACTTTATCACCTTTCACAATCTAACTTTTTTACATTTAACTTTTTACAGTCTTATCGCTTTATTTCTTCTTTTCTATTGCGCTTTTCCTTTTTCTTTTGTCAGGTGATGTTGGAACCCTCATGTATACGTGGGTTGGCCCAATTTGCTTACTTGAAAGATCCTTGGATTGTTTCATATGAGGTGGAAATTGTGGATCCATCTGATCAACATGTTGTATGAATTGCAGAGGTGTTGGAATAAATTTCTCTCGGTGTGTAGGATATTATTTCCCACTTGATGTAGTTTTTGGTTTTCTAGAAAATTTCCCTGGATCTTGTTGCTTGGGAGGTGCAACCAACTGAGCATACTTTGATAATACTTTCCACTCTTTACCTATTGGAATTAAAAGGACCTTTAGAGCTTCTAATGAAATGTCAACATCAATATTCATTACACGTGAAATAGGATCAATCTCTTCTAATAATATTTTTAAGATTATCCACATCTGAAACTAGGGTTTGATCCTGTTAATCATCTACTCACCTATGATAGCACCTTCTAATGCTTCTATGGTAGGTGTTTTGTTTCTCTTCAGTTGGAGACTCTCTTTAAACTCATCCTTGAGAATTCATTCTCCATTTCCATACCGCGGGTGGGGTAATGCTATCTATCACGTTATCAAACAAAATTTTAAAACTCTCATATCTTCATTAAAGCAACTACATGCTGATATGTGTTGTCTTCAAAGGGGTTTGTTTCATGGTCATTTTCTTTTCTAAATTTATGAATTGAGTCATGTTTGTTATCTGCAATTGGTCCAACTAGAATTTACTTCTTCCATTCATATAGTCTATTATTTGTTCAACCTATTTGGGAATCTATCCTAATTTTGTTTCTACCATTTTAGCTTCTTCCTTTGTGCCTTTATAAGTCTCAATTTATTCTTGAACAACAACAAAGTGATCCCATTCATTTATCAATAGTTTGGCTATATTGTCAAAAAGGGTTTTATTAGTCCTTCTAATCAAATATTCTCCTTCCATGTCTATCTCCATATTAGCTACTTGGCTCTTTAACTCATCTATTTATTTCTTTAAGTCACGAATCTCATCCTCCTTTTTGGAGACATCTCCTTCTATCTCAAGAATTCTTTCTCCTTTATTGGGATACATCAACCTCAAGCTCTTTAAGCTTGTTTTATTTATCAATTTTCTCTTTTAATTCATGTTTGCTAGGGGTATCTTCATCCATATGATCTACATTGACCACTTCCCTTTGGGGATATGTCTTTTCAGAATCTCCTGTTATGGGCTCCTTCTCTTCTTCCAACTAATTTGAGTATTAGAGGATATGCCTGTAGTGATTTGTTTAGATGATACTGAAGATTTATGCATTTCTATAGAAGCAATTTGCAGCCTGAGTTTATCTATATAATATTCTCTATCCTCGACCGACCTCTTGAATTGTAGAATAGTTGCACAAGTCCTTTCATTCTCTTCATGTGCTTCCCTCAACCCCGGAGTCTGCACTTGTTGTATTGTTGGGATCTTTAACTGCTTCTTTAGGATGGATATTTGATTGTCTTTCTCCTTGAGGATATATGCATCATGTTAATTATCACCTGGATTCACAATTAATGCTATGATTTTATCTTCTAGGATTAAATAGTACATACTTAGCCTTTATTGTAATTTTCTCTCCTTTCCATATATCTTCAAACCTATTTAGAGAAATCCTTAGCATATTCTCTATTTTGATAGATTCCATCTCCTCATTGCAAATCATGTCACTTGTTGGTTAGAAGAAATATACTTTATCTATTTTCTCAAACTTCTTCAAATCAACCTTGTACTCATCAGCCATGTAGTCACTCTTGTTAGTAGGATTGGAACCATGGGATGCAACATAGACCATTTCAGAGTGTCATCCTTGTGATCTACTGCTATAAGCAATATTTTCCTTGATGCTCCTAACTGGCAATTGTTTTCTTTCATTATATTTATGTTTCTTTCCTTAATATCCTTATATTTGTCTTGCAAATCAGTTTACATATGCACTAAACTTACTAAGGGGGACTCTAAGGGTGTTATCTGTAACATTCTTGGCTCTGTGAAACTCATAGATGGATAATGATTAAATTTTATTGGTGGACCCACTCCTCTGTGAGGAATTGGTATCATGTATATAATTTATTTGGGAAGATTCATATTTTGTTCATCTTCAACCTCTTCTTCAGTTCTAGATTTCTTTGTTGAAGGCCCCTGGTGAGATATAACTTTCTTTGTCTGAGGAAACCTCTTCAACTCCCCTCTTAGCTCCTTCTTCTTTCATTTTCTTTTGAATTTTCAGGAATTCCTCCCAGCTTTCCAAATTTCTAATATTTTATAAATATGGCCTTGGAGTGGGATCATAAGCAGAGTTTGTGTTTTCTATTCTAAGTTTAGAAATAACCCCATAAGGATCATAATATAGAGCTTCTTCTCTTTTCATAGTTAGTTGAATCAAGAAGTTTTCCATATACCGCATTTATCCATTTTAGCTAGAAAGGACCAATTCCTTGAGGTATGTTGAATGTTCTATGATGCCTATAACTTCTGAAATGCCTCTCATAAAACATGAACCTTTGTTGTGCATACTCCATGGAAAACGCTCTAGGAGTTGTAAATGCTAGAAGCTAATAGAGTTCTTGCTCAAAACCACATACCCTAACTACTGTATATTCTACAAAATGAAAAACAATCTCATGTTCTGGTCTCAAGTGTGAACTGAAGCCTTTTTTTGTTTTCTTGGAAGATTCTTGGAGCTTCATAACCAATGATGATGGTGTATTCTATATTTGATGACTTTATTTGTGAACTCAATTTAGTGTGAATTATCATCTCTTTTGAAGAACAACCCATTCCATTTAAATATTGGGATAGGATTTCCATTCTCATCAACCATTTTCAAATTCAGATATTTAAAATGTTCAAAAGTTTGGTATACAAACATATAAAAGAGGTATGAAGTGTATCTAAAGAGGGCTATAACAGGGAATTCCTCTAATTTCTCTCTATTCATTTGTGTTAGGTAACTGTAGAGGTCATAGATGGGAAAGTGCTTGAATACATGGGTGTCATAATTAATAAGAACTCGAGAGCGACCGACTCATCTATTTGCTTGTCATTTTTAGTAACCAAATATTGTGTAGATTAGTGATAATAATTTTCTTGAAAAAATGGAAAACACAACATAATCATAAGGTGGAGGGGTATCATGGAGAGCAAACCATTTTATAGATGTTGTAGTAGGAATATATTTTGATCAAGAGGGATAAGACTTTGATATTAAGAGGACAAGGATATGTCATCTAGGGCTTGCATCATCTAGAAATCTGGAATGCCAAATATCTTCTGATATTGGTGACATCAATACTACATAGGGTGTTAGATAGGTCTAATGACGAAATTTCCTGATTAGTATGTCGTCATCATCACATACTGATCATCATCATCATCACACTCTGATATTTCGATCAGTACATCATCATCATCATACTCTTGATCATTTGATCAGTACATCATCATCATACTCTGATATTTTGATCAGTACATCATCATCATGAAAACATCAACATCATCAAAAAGGTTTTCCTTATCCACTTAACAACTAGTGCAACTATGCATCACAAATGATTCCTTAGTTATAATGAACAATGCGTGACTGGTTAAAAAATAAAACCACCCCTTAAGAATAGTTTATGCTTTTGGTTTCAAGCTTGCATAAAAATGAAACCATATTCTGAGCAAAGTTCCCATTCTATGTCAAACTCGTTAAAAAATGAAATAGCACCTGACCATCATGTCAGTTTTCCTGTGAGAAATGTTCCCACTCAAATTTCGATCGAGAGAGCTCATTGGATGCAGAATTAAATTCCGCATCCAACAAGTACCCACTCGGCATACTTTTGACCGACCCCGCTACCCCAAAAACAAGAAATACCTGAAAAAAACGTGATGATGACATGCGCCGCTCCCTTGGGCGCCAAAGGACCACCCCTTACTGGTGGTGTGATTCTTGGAGAATACTACTTCGAGCACCAGGTGGTAAAATATAGAAAGTACACAAAACTAAGAAAGCCTTTTCTAGCAAGATTGGAATTCCAAAGATGAGCATCTTGGTCTGTAATGGCTAGTGATTCAGCCTCTAGCAAGATTGCACTTAGGTTAGAACTGATTATGATGGTATCAAAAATATTTGCTTGATTATCCACAATGTGCTCATCACCAGCAAACACGGTTTTGAGTGGCACCAAAATGGTTTAGAAATACCACAACTCTCGACAGAATAGGTGGTTTTACATGAAGGCTCAACGAGGAGTTGTTGATCTGTCTATTTTCTTCCTTGATTAGCTCGCTCCTTTTATTATCATGTGTGTACTTCACCTGTGCATTATTCTTCATGACCGTTGATATAAAATGACATCAACGGTATCCCTTTGCGTCATGTTTAGCGCCCATTTCTAGCTCTTGGTCTTATGCCACTCATCTTTTCTGCAAAGAAAAACACTAGATTTCACATATCCTTTGAAATTTGGCCCTTTTAAGCCACTTTTAGCTGCTTGAACTCTGCAAAAAATCACTATACTAACAATCTCTTTAATGGGAATGCATCTCGATAGAGCATTCTAGATTTTAAGGTCTGTGTATATTTTATTATTTTATGTATGGTGAGTAGTTTGAATGTGTGCATATTGTAAACCTATAAAATATACACAGACCTTAAAATCTAGAATGCTCTATCGAGATGTATGGTGAGTAGTTTGAATGTGTGCATATTGTAAACCTATAAAATATCTATTAAAACTCATTAATAAATATACAATTGTGTACAACTTTGCATTTGTAGTGCTAAGATTGAAGAATAAAGAAAACTTCACTTTCATAAGAATATTTTGAGATAAATATAGTCATGATTATTTGGATTTGTAATAAACTTCATTATAAAAACTTTCAGTGTACTTCCTTCCTCATATATAATAATAATAACAAATATAATAACAAATAGTGATCATGTTAATAATAGAAGATAGTAGAGTTGTATAATTGTTAATGAGGACCTTTTGTGTAGATGATGGTTGAATGATATAATTCATCACAATTATAAGAGACCATAGCAAGGCAAAGTTCAATTCACTGCAAAAAAACTTGGATGTAAACAACAACAAGATGAAGTTAACTTTGTTGCAACAAAATTTGGGTGCATATAATAACAAATCAAAGTTGGAGGATTTGTGTTCAAAATGAACTCCATATATTCCATTGTAGTTAGATTATTTACCTTAGATATTGATACAGTCTTCTAACTCTTGTGATTTGATCGTGTTTTGCAGCAAATGCAATAGGATTTAAAGGTATCTCTGCTACTTCTTTGTGCATTTGGTAAATCTCATATGTGAGAGATTCCTAGTTGGAAACATCTTGTGCATGATTCCTTGACGTCATCGATTCTCATTTTGTGTTGATATAATTTTCCATTTTCCAGACTTACAACATCCCTTCAAGATCTAGAATGGTGCCTCACAATTTTCCACCAGCACTATACTTAAACAAGAAGGATAAGACAACTCAACAAAGAAATTAAGGAAGGGCAATCTTGACTCTTGGAAAGTTTTTTTTTTTTGTGGTGGCTACATGAGGGAGGTGGTTTCTTGACCTAAGCATTACCAAAAATATGAAAAATCATATGTTTCAACTAATGTCAATTCACCCATAACATCAATCCAATTGAAACAAATCAAACATAGGAAAATGAGGACATCATGCAATAGAAAATATTCCCACCTCGAAAAGATCCAAACAAGAGGTTGAATTTGTCAATTTGTTGGTAAAACAACCATGCTCATATGATTGTTAGGCATTTTTCTCTTGAGTACAAACTTAGGATTAAGTACTTTGACTTGTGTGTTGTTTTCATGAAAAAATAGCAAGCCCATTCATAAAGTCCCTTCCAACCAAAGGCAGGGATTGGAAATAATCATCCTTAACTTTGGATTTGTCAAAGTTTTGAGAGGGATCGCCTCAAGAGAATTTTATTCATACTTATTAGTGCATCATAGAACTATAAAAACAATGTAACAATGCTTATTGGTGAAAATGTGAACATATATCTCAATTAATTTATTTAGTTTTAACTAATTAGAATATATAGCTTTGCTTTTGAAGTATAATTTAGGATTTACAATGTAAAATTTTGTTTCCCTAATTTATTTTATTATTTTATTAAAATGTCAAATTTCAAAGTTATAATTACATTTCACCTTATAACAAGGCTTTAAAGATACACATGATTATACCCAGTCTCACATATCAAATTAAAAAATTGTTAGAGACATGACAATGCCACTATACAAAATTGAGGAATCTTGACCAAAAAGTATATAGGGTTAGTTACGTAGACATAATTGTAAACACGAGTTTTGAATGAAGTTCAGTGGGGTCTCATAACCAGTTGTTCACTATTTCTTTCAAGTTGGAACGGTTGAACAACTTTCTTTCCAAGACCATTTCACATTATTATATATTAGAAAAAATATGCCGACTTGCGAGTTGCCCATAGGAATTGTTCGAGAAATTGTTCGATATGTGTAGTACATTATGACATTCATAACGATATATATAATATTCATTTATATACAATTTTTTCCCAATTAAAAAGGGCATATTTTTTTTATGGTTTTATATATAAAAACGACACAGAGAAAGGCCTGCAAGGACCGTCCAAAACAATAGTCAAACCAGCAGCCGAGAAAGAAAATCACAGCCATTCTAGAATAGCCACCAGAGGAGCCACTAAAATAGACCAAAAAAAGCTGACGAAGAGGCAAATCCACATGTCGGAAAAACAACTGGTAGGCAGAGAGAAAGGCACCGGAGCAGCAGTGCAGAAAACGGAACACTTCCATTCATATATATACATATGAATGCATGTTTGTTTTAGTTCAAATGTGACATTTTTTATTCGTTGTTAAATATAAAAGAAGAGTAAGTTATTGTGTCGAGAAGTTGCATTTTTACAGCATGGGTGAGGGGAAGTGTTCATTTACCTCATAAAAAATAATAAAAATGTTTATCTGCGTAAAAATAAAATGCATGCAGCAATGTGTTGTATAGCATAGTGGAGCGTCCATGGGGAAGAAGTGTCTCCGTGTCCCATTAAAAAAATTGAAGAAGAAAATTAAAATGAAAAATGAAAAGAAGAAATGAAAAATGAAAAAAAAAATGCATGTGTCAGTGTGTTGTAGCATAGTGGAGTGTCAGTGGGAAGAAGTGTTCGTCTCTCCCATGAAAAAAAATGCTTAAATTATGCATGGATTAGTGTGGTCTAACATAGTGGCCAGAGGGATGTGTGGTGTAATTTAGTGGTGAAAGGTTTTCCGATTTCATCCCTCTTGGCCCTTTGTAGAACTGGAGTTAGATGGGTCTATAGTGGTCATTTATAAATTAAATATTAATGAGAATGCAAATTAAATAAGAGTAAAGTCGTTTATATTTATTGAAGAAACAAATCATCAAGTCAAGTTTACATTTCAATTGATATTTTGTTTAGATTAATTAAATTTAGATTATTATTTTTTATCTTTTCTAATCATATTGCGGGTGGTAGCCACGTGCCGACACATGGGGTTCATGATAGGTGTTATCCCACACACCAACACATGGATGGTGGATGGTGGACAGTCTGACATTAATATGCACAGATTAGTGTTAATTGTGATTTTAATGGTCTCTAGGTTGGAGGCTCCTCGCACTAACGGAAGGATGTCTTGCAGGATAGGGTGCATTCAAGTTTGGAGGATGGTTGGACTGCGCCCGTGTGTCGTGTGGCGAATTTATACCCAGCGTGATTTGAGTATGGATTCAGAGTTCAAGTTTTTGGTTTTTTGTTTGCAATTTGAAATTTCATTGTTCTACAAGAGTTTTGTGTGTGATGTTCATAAAACAATGGCTACTCACTAATTTAGAGGTAAGCTGAGAAGAGGGAGCAGTGGCCGCTGAACCCCAAGCATAGGGGGTCTAGTAATTTTGGAGGCAATGGGTACATAGATTCTATTTCAACATCTATTCGTGGTTTGATAGAGGATGTTCATGCTCAAGCACAAACTCCAAGGCCATATATTTGGAAATGATAGTCTCTATGGAGCAAATAGTTGATGGGTTGAATATTCTAGAGGATAATTTTGTCTATGGTCAAGCTTTGTTTAATAAGAATTTTGAGGTGGTTGGTGCTAAGAGGTCAAGTCCCGCAAGGGAAAACATAATTGAAGGGGTCTCGTACAACGTCTCAATGGAGAAGATTGAGCATGTAGGGAAAAGTAGCAAACCCTCAGGATCATCTTTAGATGGATGTGTGGATGCCTCTCCACTTGTTGAACCTGTTTAAAGGCATGTGGTTTCCTTGTCATCGACTGACATTGTTGTTGTTTATGCTAGGAAGATGCAACGCCTTGAGCTAGAGGACCTGGTCATGCCAAGGAAGAGGGAGCCACTACTGGTGAATCTCCCAGTAGTTGAATCCCCAAGATATGAATTCAGATCCTGCCTGATTATTGAAGAATGAGTTGACTCCTTTCATGGAGCATACTCTAGCTAGAACAAGTCCTTCTGCGCTATAAAACTAATGTGTCTTTGAGTTTTTTTGTTTTTCTATTTTAGATAGAATGTTAGCGTATAATTCTTATAGTGTTTGGATAATGTATCAGAACTCTATGATTTTCAGTTGTTTTTGGGCATGTTTTCCCTCTGTTGGGAAGATCATTTTTTGCCTTGAACTAGATAGAACTGTGAATATTTTTGCTTGGGGGTTGGTGGTTCCACATTCTCAGGCCACCATGACGTATGTTAAGATCATCTCTGTAATTTGGTATTTTATGGTATAATATACATTACTATGCAGCCTTACAATTTTTATTTATTTTTTAATCATATTATAATCTTAGTAATTTTTAACTACAAAATTGTAAACTATTTTATATTAAATAGTTTTATTAAAGTGTATGTTTAACTCTTTTAGTTTTAGGTGTAATATTTTATAGAAAATATTCTATTCTTTTGGCACTCTTGAGAGAATTTTTTGTATATGAGTGGGATATGGATCTTATTATCAAGTTATTTTAAGTAGGGTTGCATCTTAGTTCCGTGAAAGTGAGCCAATGAGGAAAACAAGATTTTTAGGCCCTAAATGAAGCTTATATTGACCATGGGCCATGAATGAGGACTTGAATTAATATACATGTCTTCTTGAGGGAATAATTGGCATACAAATATGATAAAAGATCAATTAAGGAGTTTTCATGCTATAGTTTTAAATCTTATGGGATTAATAAAGAAAACAAGGGTGTTAGGCCTATTAGAAGGTTTTAAAAACCATGGCCATGAAAATGATCATGGACGATGTCACATGTCCCTTGGAAATTATAGTTGGTTTACAATTGGTGTATGACCATCAATATGATTCTTTCTAAACCTATATCACCATGGATAGACCTTTAGACCTTAAACATGGTCCAAGGGCAAAATAGGGGCCTAAGATGAGTATAAGATTCCAAGGAAATTTTCCCATGAGAAGGATCATGCACCACCACATAGGCCCTATAAAGGAGATAGCTAGTCTATGAGTGGGATACATTAACTATTATGATATTTTAATCATCGAGAGTAAACATTAAGGATCATTCCTATAAATAGAGTCTTGCACCACCACAAAATTCGCTTATAGAGCATATTTAGCATATGAGTGGGAAATAGTCACCATTAGGACATTGTGTGCACTAAGGATTGGCGTTAAAACCTTTATGTGGTATAGGGAGTAGCATTGGGGTTAGGTCCTAAATGAACATTATATTCCTAATGGGACATTAATAAGGCCTTAGACCACCACATAAGCTATAAAAGGAATATTTTGTCTTGTGAGTGACATATGGGTCTTGTTAGGCAGTATTACAGATCATGGATGTGTACTTGGGAAAATGAGTGTAATGAAGGCATGTCTTATGAAATGGGTATGGGTATCCAGGTATTAACCATGATATAAGAATAAAAATGAACATATTAGGGCATGAAATGTGCCTTTTATGGATCATGGACAATGCACAAGGTCCAAAAGCACTCAAAATTCTTAAAAAAGGTGATGCTTGACATATATGTAATATAATCATACCATTATAATGTATTGTGGAGTTGAAATAATTCATAGGGACAAGGACATCTTCGATAATAAAAACCAATTCCTTAAGGCCTAAAATATGTTTCTTTAGCATGCATGGGGTATAAAACAACTTATATGTCATTCAAAGGCAATATTTGGCCTAGAAGTGTAATATTTATGTCATTACAAGGATTTCCACAATAGGGTTGGGTCTTGGGGCCTTTTCCATGGTTTCAAAGGCAGAACTAATGTTCTAGAACTTAAAATATGCATGTATTGCTCATGATTTCTATATGGGTATCTTGTTAAGGGAATATTTAGCAGATACTTCTAATATGGGTGTTAGTTGTTAAATCTACAACATCAAGAGTCATTCTCTAGGAAACTTGTGTTGCATCAAGTCTAGAACTTGTGTTGTATCAAGTCCAGTAACTTGTGTTGTATCAAGTTAGGAACTCATGTTGTATTCAGTTAAGGAAGCTTATGTTGTATCAATCTAGGACATTGTGTTGTATCAAGTCCTATTCATGAAAGATGTCTTTACTATGATCTTGTGTTGTATCAAGATCAGCATCTTGTGTTGTATCAAGGTCAAGATCTTGTATTGTATCAAGGTCAAGATATTTTGTTGTATCAAGGTCATGATATTTTATTGTATTAAGGTCAGGATCTTGTGTTGTATGAAGGTCAGAATCTTTTGTTGTATCCAGATTGGATTCTTGTGTTGTATCAAGACTAGTCTTGTGTTGTATTAATATGATTTATCTTGTGTTATATCAAGATAGGACTTGTGTTGTATCAAGTCATATGGATATGATATGTGATGTATTGCTATTCATGGTCACTAGGTGCTATAAGTATCCTCTAGGGCTTAGCTACCCTTAGAGTGATTTAATTTACCATATGACTATATTTCCTGGGGTAATACATATGATCATCATTAGTATGGAACAATCCTTCTAAGTATTTTTTTTTAATAGAAACTATAAAATGTTTAAATATTAAACAGGTTGTGCACAACCATACATTACATATAAGCGTTCTCTGAGAGTTCTTTCTATTCAAAAAAGGAGAAGGAAAAACAAGGCCAAAGAGATGACCATAAAAAGCCACACATAGTTTTTACATAGCTTCTAAGAACAGAGGTAGTATATACCCTAATAAACTGTTGATTAAGTAACAAATAAAAAAAAATGGACAATCAAAACCATTAAAAGTTTCCTAGATGCTTCAGAGGTTGAACAACCTATTCCTCCTCCATAGGATGAGCTGCTGCTGTGGGATTTTCATTTGCTTGACTGCCTTGATTCATGTTTACAAAATGTTGGAGGTCCTCCTGAATTTTGTCCACCTTACCCATTATTTCTTTGAGATTCATCTCTTTGTCATCAATTCTGGAGTCATGTTTGCTTATCTAATAAGAGGTGTAACTAACCACCTCCACTAGATTCTTGATTTCTTGGGCAATTTCCTTACTATCCATAATGCCTATAGCCACCATTTCGTACAAACGCCTGATATTTTTCTTCAAATCTGCAAGACTTCCATTTTCATTTTCATGGTCCATTCTTCCTTGTTTGGATTTGGGAATGGCAAGTTCTAATCTAGAGAAATTACTTTGAAGTTCCCTTACAGCACCTTCGAAATCTTGAGCCTACTCACCACACAAAAGACCACCAAGGACAGAGTTAAGAGTGCTCAATTCCTGCAGGAGAGAGTCGCTTTCTTTCTTACTGCGACAGGAGAGACTGCCGATGTAATATCCCAAATATTGATATTCTCTAATGTTCTATGATAGTGCTGACTCGCACACTCAATCTCATACAAATTTGCAAAATAACTGTGCATGCAAACTCGCCATGCAAAAATGCCCTAAAATATAGCTGAATTAGGGTTAGAGGTTTGCAGATAGAAATTAACACTTACCACTAATATTCTGGCTGATAATGACTCCAGAGATAGCTGCATGCATAAGGATCCGGATGGGTGGTCTAATAATGCTCTTTTCCTCTCTTGTCACCGCCCCACAGCACCGTAAAAACCCTCCAGACTGAAGGTGACGTTTTTGTAGAAGGAGAGGTTCGTTCGGGCTGAATCTTTCTGAGCTTGTCCTTCTGCTGATGCCGGAGAGAATTCCTGATGCATGTGGAGGTTCTGAGACCTCTAGGAAGGGTAGTGAATTGCTTCAGAGAGGCAGATACTCATGCCCCTGGAACCCCGAAACTGCTAATAACTGCTTCGGATGAGCACTGATGGATCTGATGATCACCGGGTATCGGAGTATGAAGCTGATGATGAGAATGATGCCTGAGTTTTGGAGGGAAACTGAGATCTGAAGGCCCAACACTTGATTAGGGCTTTCTGGCTGAAAACCCCCTCTTACGGCTGCACACGTGTCCCTGCAATGATCTATACCATGTACTAGATAACTGATGAATGAATGAAGAACAAGTGGTGAACCTGTATGGCTTACCCAGAATAAGACTAGGATAGATGTTTCACTGCCGAAATCCTGTTAGCTGAAGACTCCGTCTCCAACCCCAACTGCTATGCTGCACGCTGTGCTGCTATCCAAGAGCTCCCAAAATAATAATAATCCAAAGTGAAGTCTCCTCTTGCTTTCTCCTCTATTTATAAAGTTCAACTGCGCAAAACCCTAATCTTTTGACCTAATTAGGTCACTTTATCTTCTAATTTGCCGTTGACTTACATGCATGTCACTTTATCTTCTAATATGCCGTTGACTTGCATGCATGCGGAGGGAGACTTAAATAGTGCATGCATCATTAAAATAATGCTGGGATGGCATGCATGTCATTTTTAGGGTTCGCATGCATCTCACTTTTAGGGTTTGCAAGCATGTCATTTTTAGGGTTTGCATGCATGTCACTTTTAGGGTTTGCATGTATGTCATTTTTAGGGTTTGCATGCATGTCACTTTTGGGAATATTATAGTCCTCCCTTGCCAAAGATTGCTTGTCCTCAAGCAATGCCAACGCAAACCCATAATTAATCAACTGAACCAACTAAATCCGGGGATGATCCCAGGGTCCCAAATTATCCTAGGAGATCTGTAGCACCCTCTACTCAAAACACTGCACTATACGGTACCATCACCAGAGACCTCCTGAGAAAGAACAATTTCTGGAACCCCCATCTTCAATGGATATCTCACAAATTTCTCCTCAAGAACAACACTACCTTGTCCTGAATTTGTAATCTGGTCTGTATGTCTTTTGTTGTGTAAAAATTTTCCAAGAGCATGAAATAAAGAGAGAATTCCATCACGTCCCATGCTGGACTTTACATTGTCTGTCAATTCTGGGAAGCTAGAAGATAAAATAGATGATTGAGCAACTTTCTTCTGCTTATGTTTCTTAGATTTTGCTCTAGGAAGTCCAGGATATTCAAAGCTACCATGGTCCCAAGTGTCAGATGCCTGGCTGAGGCAGTAGAACTGTAAAGAATTGATTGCATGCCTAAGATCACCTTTACTACTTTCAAATATATAACTTAGCCATTCTGGAGGCAGAGAGTGATATTCTGCTGTCCATATTTTTGTGAGTGTCTTCGTGATGCTTTTTGATGTAAGAGGATTGAAAACTATCATTGTAGCACCTCCATTCTCAAGAGCTAACTCCAATTCTTGGATCATTCGTCCAGGTACCCCTTGATCTTCAACTTCAGTGAATTCAGTAATCGATACAATTGTTGGAAATTGTGCAGACAATGCAAGGGTTCTAAGACCTTGACAGAGTTTTTGGCAAGCTTCCCAACCATTTGGGGTAGGCAGGTGATCTACTAGAAGTAACATACCTTTCTGCGATCTGTCAGTTGCATTTGATGAGCCCATATTCAATACTGGATATTTTCGTATAGCATCTAAAAATGCTTCAAACTCATCAAGTTTTGATATATATGATGTTCCAGAATTTATGTGGTGAATATACTCCCTCCATAGGGTGGGCGTTGGTGTGTCCCATTCATAAAGTTCAATTCCTAAGAGATCTATAAGCAAATGAATAGTTGTCGTAAATTGCATTTCAGGATGACCCAATTTCTGGTTGACAAGTCTGGATTTGTCACGTAATTTCATCCTCTTACCAATTACCTTTTTGTCTAATGAATTACAAAGAACAGGAACTTCCCCATATTGATCTCCAACAAGAGGTGATATTTCTTCAGTTTGGCCTGCGATCCCTAAAACTGACTTGAACCTGTTACTGTTATTGTTTTCACTTGCAAGTCCATGATCCTGATTTTCAAGAGAAGCCAATGTCCCAAACTCATTGTTTATCCTTCTATCATCTATATCCAAGTTGCGAGGTTTTTGGACAGTTACTGATTTTGTCCTCTTTCTCCTTACCCTCTTTTATGCACTTGTATTATTGTCAAAGAATCCAGCAGTGATGCTTTGATTCGCTACTCCAATTTTATGCTCTGCTGCAGCCCTAACTTGTTCTTCAACACCATGAACTGTTTCTAAACGCAGAACAGGTACATCACGCTTTTGGCCAATCCTATGAGCCCTTGCTTGTGCCTGTAAATCAACCTGAGGATTCCAGTCAGTGTCAAATATGATGACTGTATCAGCAGCCTGCAGATTTATTCCAACACCTCCTGCCCATATGCTGAGTAGAAATAAGAATGCATCAGAATCAGGTCTGTTGAACTGCTCAATGAGGGCTCCTCGGTCAACTCTAGAAGTGTGACCATCCAGGCGAAGATAGCGATAGCCTTTCCATGTCAGGTAGTCTTCCATTACATCCAACAGTCAGGTCATTGTAGAGAAAAGCAATACCCAATGGCTAGTTGCTTTAAGCTTAGGTAGTATACGATCCAGTGTCTCAAGCTTTGCACAAAGTTTGACAATTGCAGGTAGATAATGTGCAGGAAACAAACTTTCGACCTCATCTGAATGCAGCTGACTTAGATATGGATGGTTGCAAATGTTCCAAAGCTCCATTATAGTATTATGTACTGATCTAGCCTTAGCATGTCCAAGAGATCCAAGAGATCCAAGATTATCTTCAACTCTCTTCATGAGAAGCTTCTGATATGAAGATGCCTCGCACCTTACCAAACGCTCAATCTTCTCAGGTAGTTCACTCTCAACCTTGTGCTTTAGTCTTCGAAGCATAAATGGTCGCAAAAATTGATGAATACTGTTTATAATCAAAAGATTTTCCTCCTTGGATAGTAAAGCCTGATTTGCTGAATAGTCTCCTGCATTTTCGAATGGCTTATTGAACCACTGAGAAAAGTCTTCTGACGAATTGAAAATGCTTGGTAGTAAGAAATTTAGAAGAGCCCAGAGTTCCTCAAGATTATTCTGGAGTGGCGTTCCTATGAGCAACAATCGATGACTGCTTTGGTAGTGCTTCAACTCAGCATTCAGTTTGCAAGATGCATTTTTTATGCAATGTCCCTCATCAATTATGATATAATGCCATAAAATTTTACTCAGTCTTGGTCGATCATGTTTGTTCATCAAGTATTCATATGTAGTTAAGAGCACATTAAATTTCTGCTGAGAATTGCTCTCCCTGAATAATCGGCGGCGATCTTTAGGAGAGCCTGTAAATGCAATTTTATTGGTGCTAGGGGCCCAAAAGCTAATTTCACTTAGCCAACCATACAATACCGAGGAAGGCACTACTACCAAGAAAGGTCCTCTGTCATTCTTCTTTTCCATCAAGTAACATATTAATGAAATAACCTGCACTGTTTTTCCAAGACCCATTTCATCTGCCAGTATTCCATTCAGATGATTGTTGTATAATGATACCATCCATCTCATACCATTCATCTGATATTCCCTTAGTTTGCCACCTTCCAATGTGCACGGTTGCTCATAGATATTTATTTTCACACTGTGAGCCATGAGGTAGTATTTCTCATTGCTTTCCAGATAATGTTGTCCTAGATCATTCCCTTCTGTGGCAACAGAACCTAGGTCATGTTCATTGGCTTTGTACTCCATATTCTTCATAGCAAGTTCTACACCATAGCCCGCCAAATTCAATAGGCTCCTTGTACCCACAGTAGAGCAGTATTCAGCCTCTGATTCATAGCCAGACTGTAGGACAGGACGAACAACATATTTAACTTCTCCCACTGATATGGAAAATTTGTTGTAATCCTTAAATATTTCTATTTGGTAATCTATTTTTTCATCGTGACTATCACTGTCTCGACTGCTGTGCTCATTACCTTGCACATCATGTATTTTTGACTCCAAATGAATCTCACCAACAACCTGTACTTCATGCTCATCTTTCTTCCCTCCCCCAACTATGTCTTTAAGGAGATCCTCATCCAAATCCTTGGGATGGATCCCGAACTTGATGGTGTAATAATCTTGAAAGGACAATGCTGCACATACATTGTCACCCAAGGCTAGATACTCCTGATATCGAGGCAAGTGTTGAAGTACTGCTAACCTCTGCCAATTTCCAGTCAAGACCCTTCTCATTGTCTTCATGTTCTCACAAGCTGGCAAAGAAAAACCTTTGTTCTGACATGTACCTCACCAACATCACTGACATGCATTTGCATGTACACGCATGCATCAACATGCACTTTTACTCAATTGCTATGTGCCCACAGCTGGCAAGAATCATGCTCTGATACCACTGTAATATCCCAAATACTGATATTCTCTAATGTTCTATGATAGTGCTGACTCGCACACTCAATCTCATACAAATTTGCAAAATAACTGTGCATGCAAACTCGCCATGCAAAAATGCCCTAAAATATAGCTGAATTAGGGTTAGAGGTTTATAGAGAGAAATTAACACTCACCACTAATATTTTGGCTGATAATGACTCCAGAGATAGCTGCATGCATAAGGATCCAGATGGGTGGTCTAATAATGCTCTTTTCCTCTCGTGTCACCGCCCCACAGCACCGTAAAAACCCTCCAGACTGAAGGTGACGTTTTTGTAGGAGGAGAGGTTTGTTTGGGCTGAAACTTTCCGAGCTTGTCCATCTGCTGATGCCAGAGAGAATTCCTGATGCATGCAAAGGTTTTGAGACCTCTAGGCAGGGTAGTGAATTGCTTCAGAGAGGCAGCTACTCACGCCCTTGGAACCCCAAAACTGCTAATAACTGCTTCGGATGAGCACTGATGGATCTGATGATCACTGAGTATCGGAGTATGAAGCTGATGATGAGAATGATGCCTGAGTTTCGGAAGGAAACCGAGATCTGAAGGCCCAACATCTGATTAGGGATTTTTGGCTGAAAACCCCCTCTTACTGCTGCACACGTGTCCCTGCAACGATCTATACCATGTACTATATAACTGATGAATGAATGAAGAACAAGTGATGAACCTGTATGGCTTACCCAGAATAAGACTAGGACAGATGTTTCACTACCGAAATCCTGTTAGATGAAGACTCCGTCTCCAACCCCAACTGTTGTGCTGCATGCTGTGCTGCTATCCAAGAGCTCCCAAAATAATAATAATCCAAAGTGAAGTCTCCTCTTGCTTTCTCCTCTATTTATAAAGTTCAACTGCGCAAAACCCTAATATTTTGACCTAATTAGGTCACTTTATCTTCTAATTTGCCGTTGACTTGCATGCATGTCACTTTATCTTCTAATTTTCCGTTGACTTGCATGCATGCGGAGGGAGACTTAAATAGTGCATGCATCATTAAAATAATGCTGGGATGGCATGCATGTCATTTTTAGGGTTGGCATGCATCTCACTTTTAGGGTTTGCATGCATGTCATTTTTAGGGTTTGCATGCATGTCACTTTTAGGGCTTGCATGCATGTCATTTTTAGGGTTTGCATGCATGTCACTTTTGGGAATATTACATATGAAACAATCCTGGGGTAATACATATGATCATCATTAGTATGGAACAATCCTTCTAAGTATTTTTTTTTTAATAGAAACTATAAAATGTTTAAATATTAAACAGGTTGTGCACAACCATACATTACATATAAGTGTTCTCTGAGAGTTCTTGCTATTCAAAAAAGGAGAAGGAAAAACAAGGCCAAATAGATGACCATAAAAAGCCACACATAGTTTTTACATAGCTTCTAAAAACAAAGGTACTATATACCCTAATAAATTATTGATTAAGTAACAAACAAAAAAACATGGACAATCAAAACCATTAAAAGTTGCGTGGATGCTTCAGAGGTTGAACAACCTATTCCTCCTCCATAGGATGAGCTACTGCTGCAGGATTTTCATTTGCTTGACTGCCTTGATTCATGTTTACAAAATGTTGGAGGTCCTCCTGAATTTTGTCCACCTTACCCATTATTTCTTTGAGATTCATCTCTCTGTCGTTAATTCTAGAGTCATGTTTGCTTATCTAATAAGAGGTGTAACTAACCACCTCCACCAGATTCTTGATTTCTTGGGCAATTTCCTTACTGTCCATAATGCCTATAGCCACCATTTTCTACAAACGCCTGATATTTTTCTTCAAATCTGCAAGACTGCCATTTTCATTTTCATGGTCCATTCTTCCTTGTTTGGATTTGGGAATGGCAAGTTCTAATCTAGAGAAATTACTTTGAAGTTCCCTTACAGCACCTTCAAAATCTTAAGCCTACTCACCACACAAAAGACCACCAAGGACAGAGTTAAGAGTGCTCAATTCCTGCAGGAGAGAGTCACTTTCTTTCTTACTGCGACAGGAGAGAGTGTCGACCACTCCTTCCTTCCACCCAAAGCAATTACACCCAAAAATAGAATTGTTGCCTGCTATGAAAAACTGACCTTCAACAGGAATGTTGAACACAGCACTAGAATTTAAATGCCACAAAGGACCTCTGGCTTGTGGAGAGCAGAATCAGGTTAAGAAAGCGGCTAGTGCCAACCTTTCCTTGATATATACCCTGGTCAAAGGAAAATACTCCCATGAGATCCCCTGAACTATGCCTTCATTGACACCAGAAATGATAGCCAGCAGAGTCCTCTCTGGAGGATACACAGAGCGAGAGGAAAGAACACCGTTATCAAAGGGAGCTTGGAGATGAGGGAAACTTCCAAAGAAAGAAATAATGAAGAGGATAAAGAGACCCGAAGCGTGCGAGCTAAGAATGCATGTACGTTGAGGGAGATGGCTCATAAAAGCAGCTGGGATCGAGGTAAGGCGAGTGAGAAGTGGAGACCACGCGTCGGCAAGGAGGAGATCATATGAGCGACGCATTAAAACCTTTGAGTCTTCACATAAAACATTGGGAATAGGTTTAAAACAACAAAAATCAAAACTTCGGTACCACAAGGTCATTAGGGAATGGTTTTGGAGTTTATACCTAAACCATTGAGGCAATAGTGACCCTGAGGGAGGGAGGCCCCTTCATTGGCCAATGCATGTGCTGCAACATTATTTGCTCGAATAATGTGGTATAATTCATAATGTTTTGATAGGAGAGGGATAATTTTGTCATACAGCCTTTGACACTTTATAGATCCTAAGGTATATCCGTTGAGCATTTTATATATGACATGTCTTGAGTCTCCAAATATCGCTATCCTGGAGAGATTAGTGTTAGCTAGGATCTCCATTCCCTGTAAGAGAGCCAACCACTCAACCTCGTTGTTGGTCCTATGGACTAGACCCCAAGAAAAGGTTTGTTTGATTTGTCCTTTGGGATCCAGAATGATCCCCCCCGCACCTTCCACCCCTGAACAATCCTTCTAAATATGATATGATAAATATGATTAATTAATTATAAACATATGGACCATGAATAATTTAATTAATGATAAATGAGATGAGCACAGAGATAGAGTAAGGATTCGAATTACCCATGTTAGACCTCAAGTGAACTCAAATTACAAAGACATCAGTTAACTCTAAGTTGTAAAAACAAGTTTCAAATAATTAAGGAATCTACTCTTGATGTATGCAAAGTGGTTGTTTGTGGATGGCAGTGATTGTGAAGCACTAAAGACATTCAGTTAAACTCATAACTAATGGTCAAGCAATTAGTTGATGATTGATTTCAGTTCACATTCAGTTAAAGGCAGTTAACACTTGGTGAATTAATGTAGGGTGCATATCAATATGAACAGTGCACACAGTGTTCATAATGCACAAAAATCATGCAACCATTCACTACCTCTCCTAGTACGACTAAATAAGCTTGTTATTAAAGTGTTATGCACTTGGAAAGGATGAGACAGTGTTCTGAGTGATCTCTATTCTCTAGTGTTTCTTTGATATCTCTTATCAAGAACTCTACAAGCACTGTAAAATCATTCTCTACAATTATCTATCATACTCAATGTATTGCTTAGTTTTTCATCATTCGGATTTGGAGGGTTTTCCCAGGGTACATCTTGTGTCTTATGGATTAAATGATTTGTGTGCTTGAATTGTTTATGATATATTCATGCACTGGATTTATTTATTAAAATTTTTTAAGTTCAACAATCTTTCATTATTTATCAAACATTGACACTAGTATAATTCCTTATGAACCAAGGACGAATTGTAGGGTGTTAGCCATGGTTTGACCATGAAAATGAATATTTTAAGGTGAAAATATTTTGTACTGCTCATCAACCACAAATATAGATCTATAACCATTAGACATTCCTTACAAAGGAATATGTTTTTCCTCTAGGAACCATTAACAGTTTTTACACATTAACTACTACAATATGAGACTCTAAAATTGTATCTTTACATTACGAAATGTTGATAGGCTTCTCTATGAGAAATTTTCTCTAGCATGCATTGCATTTAAATTACATTTTTGTGTCAAGTTTTGAGTTACATTTTTGTTGTAATGCAATGTAAACAACACAATCGAGATGAGAACAACCATAAGCATGAGAAAGTGA
Organism: Pseudotsuga menziesii; assembly: GCA_001517045.1. Lineage (NCBI taxonomy): Eukaryota > Viridiplantae > Streptophyta > Pinopsida > Pinales > Pinaceae > Pseudotsuga > Pseudotsuga menziesii. The sequence continues at coordinate 130,943 of LPNX011026220.1, forward strand.
TGATGCAAAAATTGACTTTTGGGTGTGTGCAAGAAGATGAGGGAACTTTTAGATGTAATCCTAATTTTAGGAAACACACTCTCATTACATAAAAATACAATGTGCTCTTGTTATGTAATGATTGGTTTTGTTAATCCCAAGTTTGGCATGTCATATGACATGTAGGTTAGGAAAATCAAAACGTGTACACATTTTGTAGTTACAAAACGTGCACGTGTTATGGAGAAGCAAAATGTGCACATGTTAAGGACAAGCAAAATGCACAATCATTATAGAGAACCACAATAAATGGGTTTGGTGCAAAACTATAGAAACAAATAAAAACAATAGTCGCATAATCAAGACTTAGGACCTATAGTAATATTTTAGCATCATCAAGAACAACACCTGAAACAACCATCCCTAACCTCCCAATAGTATAATTATTATTTGTGTTGTAATATGGACACCATTGGGAGGCTTTAAGAACTAACTATGGGTTGTAGTCAGTTTTACATGGGTGGTGGAGGAAACTTAAGACTTATTCCCTAAAGGTAGTTTTTAAGGCTTAAGGTCCATGAACAAGGTAACAAACCTACACATAGGACCTCCCTATGTGATATTTTTCATCTGAGAGAGAATATGTAGTCCATTAGAATGCTTTTATCACTAGGAATATATCCATGGACATGGTTGAGAGAGGAAACCTAGTTCTTAGGCCCTAAAGGAATCCTATATACATATAGGGCCAAGAAAAATACCTTGAAACAACACACATGATCTCTTAAGGCTATCTGCAACCTTTAAGTTTGGATATGGCCATGATTAAGATTTTTTTTGCATTAGGTATGGAGGATAAGGTGTTAATCATGGTTGGTGGAGAAATATTTGATTTTAGGTTGTAAACTAGCTTCTAGGGCTCAAGGTCTATGAATGACACCTTTAATCACCATAGATTACCTCTCAAGTTGATTTTTTTCATTTGAAATGGGATATGGGAACCATTAGGGGTTTCTAAGTACTATGTATGTGTCTTGAGGCTTTAAACCTAATAAGGAGAGGAAACCTATGCTTAGCCCCTATAGGATGATTTTGGGAATCTAGAGCCAAGAACAATGTGTTGAACAACCTCAACAAATCCTTCCATTGTATCATTTACCTTGGAATGGGGATAATAGTGCCATTAATAAATTATTACCATGAAGTATAAGTATTAGTATCCTCATCATGGGTGGGGGAAACACTTTTTCCTTAGGCCTTAAAGGAAGTTGTTAATCATTTAGGTCCAAAATTGATGCCTCCAACCACCACATGTCATGATGTTAAAATGGAACCCTTTGATTCTTAATGAGGATATGGATGCCATCATCATTTTTTGAGCACTTTGTATGTGTCTCAATTCCATGGACATGGTAAGGGAAGGAAACTAGGGTCTTAGGCCCTAAACAAAGATTTTAGGAATTCAAGGCTAGGAAGGATGTCTTAAAAAATCACATGTGGCATATCATAGGTATATTTGGACTAGGAATATGTATGTTACTATAATTAGGCATTTTTGAACAGTAGGTATGGGACCTCCAAGACATCCTTGAAGGAATATGATCATTCCTTAGGCCATAAAGGAATATTTGAGGCACCGATGTTAATGAAAAATTCTTCGAAACACCATGCATGACCTACTCAAGGTATGCTTGGTCTCCAAGAAAATATGAACATGCCTTTAAGAGTTTTTGAGCATTAGATATGGGTATTAAGGCCACCACATGGTCAAGGGAGGAAATACAAGACTTGACCCCTAAAGGAAACATTTTTACATTTAGGGCTAGGCACGTCCCTTACTCATTATCCCTCCCTACCTTTGTATTTACCTATATCTAAATATGTGTGTGTGTGTGTGTGTTTATGTGTGTGCCTCCCCCTTCTCACTCTCACAACATCCCTATCTCTCTCACTCTCTATCTCTCTATATTTATGTGTGTGTGTGTATGTGTCCATCCCTCACCCCCCTTCTCTCATAACCTCTCTCCACCTTCTTTATATATCCCTCACTATCCCTGCCTCCATCACTCTCTCTCTCTCTCTCTCTCTCTCTCTCTCTCTCTCTCTCTATCGATCGTCCCTCCCCCTCTCTCTCGCACACAAGATCTCTCTCTATATATGTGTGTGGGTGTGTGGGTGTGTGTGTGTTTGTGTGTGTGTGTGTGTGGATGTGTGTGTGTTTGTGTGTGTGTGTTTGTGTGTGTGTGTGTGTGTCCCTCCCCCCTCACTCTCACAACCTCCCTCTCTCTCTATCTCTATCTCTATGGGTGTGTATTTCCCTCCCTCACTTTTACTTTCTCATAACCTCTCTCCGCCTTATATCTCCTTCACTATCCCTCCCTTTATTGTTCTCTTTGTATTGCTCACCCCTCCCCCTTCTTTCTCTCTCCTACTCACCCCTCCACTTATCTTTCCCAATAAATTTGTGTGTGTGTGTGTGTCCCTCTCGCCTCTCTCTCTCACAACCTCCATCTCTCTCTTTATCTCTCTTTGTGTGTTTTTCCCTCCCTCAGTCCCCTATCTCATAACCCCTGTCCACCTTCTTTATACCTCCCTCACTACTCCTCTTTCCATCACTCTCTCTCTATATATTTATCACCCCTCCCCCTCTCTCTTTATTGCTCAACCCTCTCCCTCTCTCTGTGTCACTCACCCATCCTCCTCTCTATCTGTTGCTCACCCACCCCTGTCTCTCTCCCACACTATCTCTCTCTCTCTATGTGCATGTGTTTCTGTCCCTCCCCCCTCTCTCTCTCAAACTCTCTCTCTCTCTCTCTCCACCTTCTATTTATCTCCTTCTATTACTCTCTCCCTCCCTTCTCCATAAACCACTAGCCCTATGTTCCTTCATCCCTCTCCCCCACCCTCTCTCTCTAGACTTGTATCCCTCCCTCCCTATCTCTTTTCCTCAACATGTTCTAATCTCTCCCTCAACCCCTCTACCTTCCTCCCTCTCTGTCACATGCCCCGAAATCCCCTTAGTAAATTTGAAGCAAATGGGGTAAATTTATTTTTTTTACTATATGCAACAAGCCAATTGTGTTAGTCCCATAATTGTAAGAATTGTTGTCAATTTCATTGTTACCCAAACATTATACCTTTAATCAGATATATTTGAATCATCGAATCATTCATTTAGTAGGGTTACATTATATACATTTGAACATGCTAACAAAGAAAATTGTTTACTATCGAACTACATCATCCTTTTACATTAAGGTTTATCAAATCACCTTAATACATAAATATCTTATAATGGAGCACAACCTTTATACGAGACGCTAGGATATCCTTCAAATGGGATAGCTATTTCACATTAAACCTTTTCTTTTAATCGACTCTGACATCCATCATAACAAGGTACTATGCATGAGTCTCGGTGTCTCTCAAGAGATATCTTGACGTCATTCAGCACCTCGGGACATAGTTTATGCACCCACCCTAGAAATCCTGCAATCTCAGCATAATTAGTAGAACCGTATAATTAACTTCATCTAACCAAGTTTAACTATTAAAGAAATAATGCTTTATAAATAGAAAAATTATACTGTCTTTCTAGAGTCTTCCAATAACCTGCCATCGACTAGCCATAGTTCTGCAACCAACACTCAATTTACGTATTAGTGCTATAAAACATGTAAACTACATAATAATTTTCTATAACAAATTTTAACACCAGCGGTACTTATTTAATGTTACTTTAGCCTAGGCGACTGAAAACATGTACATGACTTTCCACCCAACCGTAGGCTTCATTCGACGTATGTTTTTCCCGTCTAAAGCCACCCCCGAGCTAGGCGACGAATCCACTAAGGTAGGGCTTAATATTGCAATGCAATTCATGGTTTTAACCAGCTAGAATTACCAATTAACTATTTCATCCAAAAACCATTACACACACAGCAGAGGAATCACCGGTTCTGTTAATTTAAATAAATGCAGAACAGTGGCAAAAAAATGAATTCCCTATCCAATATCAATATTGGAGTTCATGAACATGGTGCATATCTATACAACAACAAGGTGGAATACATGCTTTATTAACACATATACTTAATAAAAACAATTAACAATGCACCTTTATCAATAATCTCCTAACCTTTTAAATATAAGTGGCTTACCCATCCTTTCACTTAATAAAATATCTAAAATATTTTAATATACACATTATGGAGTTACTTCTCAATTTAATATGTTTATATATTCAAAGAGTGTATCCGCTCCTTTTAAAATATAATACTCCACAACTAAACCATTGTCATGCGTTAGCCATAACAAAAAGGCTACATGACCCACTCCTTTATACCATTACAAGATCTAGGTAACCTTATTTCGTTATGGTTTTGACATTGCCTGGACTTTAGTAGGAAAAGTAACTACTTACCATTCAAGTTTATTATAACTATGAAACTAAATTTCCATTGAAATATATAACAACATCATACTCATGTTGAACCCATTTATCTCTAAGTATTAATATCGAAGTACTTAATGGGATATCACTACTTCACTTCATTGTTTTAGGATTTTTCCAACTTCATGCTAACAAATAAAAAGTTCTTAAACCACAGAACCCCTAAAGCTAAGGTCAAATTTAAGGAAAATAAATCGCACATATCCCATAGCATAGCTGCTTCATGAATACGATATTTTACAGTTGTTGTATATATATAGCCTTCATAGTAGCTGAATATTTTGAAAGTAATATCAAATAATTAGGAGCATGTTGTCTCCAAAGGCGCAAATATCTTGTGGATCAAGTCCATGCTTAATTCTTCAAAGGTATTATTAGTCAATTGATAGAACGAGTTTATTATGCATGAAATCATCATGGAAACGCCTATCCAAAACAGTCCCAACTTGAATAAACCAGCACAAAGACACAATAGGCAGACATGCGACATACATACAGGAAGAACACCCAGGTGATGACATGCAACAGATATCTCCAGATTCACACATATACTCACATCGAAACCGATGCGGGAATCAACAGAATACTCAAGGGAAAAATCGCAGCAGTCAAACAAGTTACACAACGAAAAAAAAATGGCAACAAATAAAAATCTTACATCTATACGTTAGATAATCATGTATGCAAATCCAGAACACGGTAATGCATATAAACTCAATTTGTAGTGCATATAATCTATATCAAACGTATCTATAAGAGAGTCTGAATCGTCAGCATCCATACTTCAGGTAAAACGTAGGTATGAGAGATTAAATAAAAAAAAATGCAGATGGTGTTTTAACTATTCTACAGTAAATTTAAGTAAATCGCAGAGCCGCGACTGACTGGTGGGTTCAGATCCACCCCACTAAGCTAAGTACAAAAGATGATCGCAGTTTGCCAAACCCGATACTGCAGATCGAAATTCAGTTCCACAATATGAACTCATTAAGTGATTTAAAGCGTCGATAGGGAAGTATTCTGAAGTTTGACTTATTTTTAGGTTAAAATCATAGCTTGAAAAAGAGGCATTCAATATGCATAAGAAATTGCAATAATCAACATCCATAAAGAAATGAGAACGTAGCAGATCCGAGGCTGAGTTGAGATACATACCATTCGTTCTACATTCATCTAGTAATGAGATCATAGGTTCTGATCAAGACTAATTGAAGAAGCTCAGATCCATGAAAATAACCAAGCAAATCACACGCTTTCCCCTTTGCTTCAGCTTGTGACCCAAAGGCAAATGATTTCAGGCTCCCATCGTGATTGATGATCACGGACTAAACATGATGGGATAGGAACTCAACACATTTCCCCCTTTTAACTCTATGAATCCCTCGCCTAAAATCATATGCCTCAAAAATTGCAGCTTTTCCCCCTCTTCGTTTTCCAGAACCCAAGTGGCGCATAAAGACCTCCAAGTGTTTGCGTTTCAAAACCAATGGAAGACATCTGGCAACAAGTTTGTTTTTCTTTAAGGAACAAACCCCATGATTCTCTCGTGGAGAGATCACACCATTTAATTTGATAACTCCTAAAATAAAATAGACAGTTAAAAGAAAGGTAATCCTCCACGGATTGACGGTTATGCATATATTTTTACCCAAAT
>LPNX011026220.1:144486-168735 GCA_001517045.1 Pseudotsuga menziesii
CACACACACACACACACACAATATGTCCCTTCACTCCTCTCAAACCTGTCCCCTCCATCCATATATATCTCCACCTTTCTCCCTCCATTCCTCACCCTTCTCTCTCTCTCTCTCTCTCTCTCTCTCTCTCTCTAAACCTATCACCATGTCTCCATCACTCTCTCCCCATACCTTACTTTATGTCCCTACCCTCCTCTTTTATTATCTCTCTCTCTCTCTCTCTCTCTCATTCCTCTCTCTCTCTCTCCATCACTACTACTCCATACATGTGTCCCACCCACACCTTTTTTCCCTCTCTTCCTATTCCTTTCTCTTTTTCTAGATCCCCATATATCTCTTACTTCTATATCCATATTCCTCCCCATTATATGTCTCCCTCCCTCATTCTAAGTCTCTTTCCCCCTCATACCGTGTCTGTGTGTGTGTGTCACATCCCCTTACCTCCATCCTCTCTCTCACTCTTACTCCCACAATAACCCCCCTCTCTCTCACTTTCTCCAAATCTCTCTCTAGATTACTTCCTCTCCCTACCTCCATTTATGTCTCTTCCCATTCCTACCTCTCATCCTTAATTCCCCCACCCTTCTCTATCGTATTCTCTCTCATAGTCTCTATACATGATTATCTCTCTCTCTCTCTCTCTCTCGATATATATATATATATATATATAGTATACTCCCTTCCTTTATTGTTTTCAACTAATCCCTTCTCCTCAACCCCCTACCTCATTATGACCCTTATTCTCTTTAACCCCATATCATTCCCCTCTCTTCAATTTGCCCCTCCTCTTGCCTCTCTCCTCCAATGCCCCTATTCCTCCTCTGATCCTTCATATCCACCTTTCCATTCACCAATCCTCTTTCTCATCAAACCATGATCCACTCCCTCCCCCCCCACATTATCCCCCTTTGTCACTCAAGTCTCATGTATTTCTTATAACCCTATATGGATTCAACACTGCGTCTCCTCCCATTAGTTCTCTCAAGCCCCACACCCCTTAACCCCTATAACCAATCATGTTCACATTCCCTTCATCTCTCCCTACTTGAAATTACAACATCCCACTACGCCCTTGACCCTTCCCCACCCCTCTCAACTATTAACCATCCCCACTTGAACTTACACCATTATTCTAGGCCCTTGACCCTTCCCCACCCCCTCTCAACTATTAACAATCACCACTTGAACTTACAACATCCTCCTAGGCCCTAGACCCTTCCCCACCCCATCTCAACTATTAACCATCCCCACTTGAACTTCCAACATCCTCCTAGGCCCTTTACGCTTCCCCTCTCAACTATTAACCATCCCCACTTCAACTTCCAACATCCTCCTATTCCCTTGACCCTTCCCCACTTCCTCTCAACTATTAACCATCCCTAATTGATTTTTCAACATCCCCCTCAGCCCTTGACCCTTCCACACTCCCGCTCAACTATTAACCATACATTTGATTTCTTGCATAACATGCATGCGTCATAGAACTATATAATACACACATGTTATAGAACTACATAACATGCATGTGTTTGTAGTTCTATAACACGCACGCATTTTCCAATTCTATAAGGGTGGGAAATGTAATTTGGATTTAAACATGATGTGCTCTCATTTTTAAGCGCCTAAACCATGCTAATTCACTTTCTCAGATGTCACCAATATTCCTATGTGTACGGTTTGGACTTTGCTTCGATAATACCAAACCTTTGCTATGTTATATAATAAACCATAGTTTCCTGGATGCGGATGACATATCAAGCGACTATAAATGCACCACGCCTCAACCGATGCACCCGCCACATGGCGAGCAACATGTGTCCGACACACTTATCCACGGGGACATCATGAGCCCCCAGAACTTTGACGATCCTCACACCTAGGAGAAAGCTTGCATGTCCCTTCAGCACCTACGATGAGGGTTGGTGACACCCTATACTCCTCCTAGATTTCATGGCTCCACAGAGAAATTCAATGCGCACAGGTACGATTCCAGGTTTGATGGAATATATACGTGCCATGGAGAATTGTTTCACCATTTTGGTTAGATTCCGCTCGGCTTTGAGCATCTCTAGGTATTCTGTTCGTCTGGTGTTTCATCCTTTGAATCAAGGTGGCACCAGTGTTTTGGTGGTTTTTTTTTGCACTACTCAGCTTGCAATTTCTAATAAGCAGAGGTTCATCCTGGTTATCATGTCTAGACAGAGGGCAAGGCCGCACAGAGCCAGCTCGAGCAGGGGAAAATCCCAGTGTGGATGCAACATGCAAGTCTCTGTAGACTACGAAAACCACATCTTTGCTTGGGTTCGCATTCTCGTTGAAGACTGGGAGGCAAGGGTCCTCAACCAGAAGCTAGAATCCGGTCAGGGTGGAAGTCAAGTAAATCACTACTGGCTAATGAAAAATATGTTATGTAATTTAGTTGAGGACATGCTCAACAACTGGTTTGAGGCCCATGACTCCGTCCTTGCCATGAAAACCAGAACTGTTGAAAGTGACTCATCACTCACGGCTATGGATAATTCATCTGCTTGGAAAGGTACAGTGGGCATCACATGGCAAGGCAGTCTGGATAGAGGTGGTCATGATTTGGGAGGAGGTGGAAGTGGAAGTGCGACAAGGGGTGTGGCTCTTGCGGGGTGTGGGGGAGGTGGTAGTGGGAGTGCAACGGGTTGCATGATTGTGGCTCCTCAAGCACCACCTTTCCTTATCCCTTCGACAGTGGAGCCACTTTTCAAGCGCCTAAAGAATATGATCGACGAGAAGCCAAAACATTAGCAACAACTGCCTCAATTTGCTCTTGAGGCCTCTACCAACTCTTCCAATCCTTCTCAGGATGAACGATGGGCATGCCCCTAGCTGAGGAGAACATTCTTCTCATTCCACCGTCCTGAAGAATGATCTCCTCAACTGCTGAAACGACTCATGGTTTCAGGTTTTTTTGTAAAAAGTGTCAAATGTGTCTATGTCTATGTCTGTTTTTAAATTTGAACTCTGTAACTATGTCTATGAACTATGTCTCTTTCTGCAAACTATGTCTATGTCTAGGACTATGTCTCTAGTTTTAATTTTGAAGCATGTAATTATGTCTCAGACTTGGTACTCAGCTAGCTTTTATAGTGATGAAGAGTCTCACCACTGGATTACTCAGACGACCCTCAGTCTTTGAGAGGCTTGGGGGGTGGCGACACCTCCTGAGACCACCTATGGCCAAGATTACTTTTGTATATTTTGCCCTTGTATTTTAACAGATTTGTGTAGCTTACAAAAAAAATATAATAAACCATAGTTAATTGGGCATTTCTTCCAGTTTCTGAAGAAGCTTAGGTTTACCCACTTGTTACGTATGCTACACATAGCCATTTTTTATAAAATCATAACATAAATAGCATTTTTCCTATATATTCTAAATATGTAATATTTATTTGAAAATATTATATTTTTCTATTTTTTTTCAATTTCTATTGTGTCTTAACTCCTTAAGTCAAAAAACACATTGTTAGTGTTTTTTCCATAACTTTTTCAACTCTTGATTGTAAAAAAAAAATTGTATGATGCACAAGAAGACATTGACCGAGCTACATTCTATAAAAAACCCATTTCATGATTATTGCATTAAGACCTTCAAATGTTGCACCCACAAAAGATGTACCATTTTTTAGGAACGATCAATTAGATAATTATAAAAATAAATAAAAATTACTAATTTTATTTTTGAAAAATAGCATTGCATTAGTCCTATATGTTCTCTACATTCCTGCAAATATTTGTAGCTTGAAACCATCATTTAGGCCCTTAAAGGATGCACCCACAAAAACATATACCTTATCATTTGCCTAAGAAATAAAAAGTGACGGTTAGAAAAAACAAAACTTGACATAGTTAAGAAAATTTCAATACATAAAACTTATATATTGGGAAACATGGTTAATTTTCCTACATTTCATATTTTTTACTCAAAGCAAGATATTTTGTGTAAGTATCTCAAAAAAATCCAACTAAGTCGAAGGATGCATGATTTTTCAGTTTTCTATTGCATCTAACATGCCAAAAGTTACCATCGTTAGCTTGCACTCACCCTTTTGCATCATGTTATCTCTATAATTTAGAAATAAATTGAAAACCTAAGGTCAATTTCATATTCCCAACAAAGAAACGGAAAGATTATTTCTCATATGTACCCATTTAAAAATAATAATGAAGACTTCATTTGAGATTTAGGTCTTTATTTAGTGGATGGGATTGATATGAAGATTTAAATCTGGGATCAATGATGTAGGATGGATTTTACTATAGGATATAAAAACTTTGACAAAAAATAACAAGACAAAACAAAACAAGGCCTTAGGATTGATTGTTTAGATTTTATGTACTTATTGTGTCGTTATATTTTTCTACAAATCACATGTCTTTCCATTTAGATAAATTGCGTAATGACATTAAGTGTAGAAAAAATTATGTCTTCTAGTGTAGATGTTGTGTTATTATATTGAGTGATATTTGAGTTGTAATTGCATACTTTATGAATGTTATATAATATTTAAATATATATATTTATATCATAAAATGTTTAATTTCAAATTTAATTTTTATAAATAATATTTTTTTCTCAAAAAGTTTTATTATAAACATTTTAAAAAAAAGAAAATGTTTATAAAGAAAAAACAAATTATTAAAATATGTAATATTAATTAAAACCACTTTAAACATCTTAATGATATGATTTATCTTATTTTTATTAGAGAATATATTATATGGTGTCAATTGGTTTAGATATACTACCCTTTATATAGCATTTATTCATTCTATTGCATATAATTTAATGTATTTCTTAATATAATGTATATATATAATAATAATAATTAATAATTACATACCTGTTATAAATTTAAATATAAAAAGATTTTGATAACACCGTAACTATAACCATACAATTGATTGTATATCCACAATGCCAATACAACACTATTATCTTAATCACAATGCTAATTATTCCACTAATGCGATGCATTATATTTTTATGTTATTTTGGATGAAGTACAAAATATGTATGGTACATTTTTGAGATGCAAATAGAATTTTTTTTAACAAATGCTTTTGGAATATACAATATGCAAATGGGGTAACTAACATGATAAAAAATAGTGATGAAAATATAACGTAAAAGCATTGTTATTGTTAAAAAATTAACACTAAAAAGATTTTTACATATGCAAAAGTCTTTTTCACATGCGCGAATACAACATAAAAACGAAAATTCCAAATATAAAAATGACATAAAAGTGTAAATTTTGGTACACCCACAAATAAAAAGGGGAAAATGTGTCACAAAAGTTGATACAGCTACAACACAAATGATAGTGTGAAAAATGCAGCTACAACACAAGTGATAGTGTGAAAAATGTGTCACAAAAGTTGATGCAGCTCCAGCACAAGTGATAGTGTGAAAAATGTGTCACAAAAGTTTATGTAGGTACAACACAAGTGATAGTGTGTTAGCATGTGTGATGCAAAACTAAAACACAAATTATAGTGTCTTAATATGTGGATGCAAAACACTAGGTAAGATAATATAATATGATGTGATACAAATTTCATTTTTTTTTGTTATATTTTATGTCATAAAATTCTAAATAAAAAGAAAATATATTTGCTCATGGGTGGGTTCTGTTTTTTATAGTTAAGAGCATGTGTATGTATATCTATGTAGACTTTAGTAGTTAAATCGTTGTACAGAGGGGGTTCCTGGTGTCTCGCTTGAAGATGACTTTAAAAATAAATTATTATTATTACTATTGTTTTGTCAAAAACAATTATGTTTCTATAGCCTTTTATTAAATTATAGAAGACACAAACATGATCTAAAATCAAAATTAAAATTTTAGTGTATAACAAATGCTTTTATATCTAATAAATTATGTAAAAGATCGGTAGACTTTAGCAGTTAAATCGCTGCGCAGAGGGGGGTCCCTTGTCCCACAAACAAGGGGGTCTCATACACCAATTTGGTGTCTTGCTTGGCGGTGACCTTAAAAANAAATGAATATCCAAATAAAAATTCCAAAATGAATATTCAATTAATAAGGATTATTTATCAGAATTTTCACACAACTATGGATCTCACTAAAGACGTATGTGGTTATGAAATGATCTAACGTTGGCATATAATAGCATATATTGAAATTTCTTTTTACCCATGTGTTAGAATTAACTTTGACTTTGAATTACTGAGGAAGTCCAAACGCAAACGCAAGCTATAGTCAGGGTTGGAATTTCAAATGACGGACACCCGTCAAAATTGCTGATAACAAACAAAATCCGAAACGTTTTCTGTATTCTAAGCCAGATTTTGACGGTCTTGGCAAAATCTTAGCTGTATTTGACGGGTAAATTGACCCATGACAGGCATTTACCCATCAAATTCCATCCCTGGCTATAGTATGCACGTATGTTATGTAAAATCCTGATATTCATTTTTGAAGTATGATACAACAAGATCAAATACAATGAAAGGCTATTTAACATTTTAATATAAATTTATTCTCAATACGAAAAAGGATTTCACTACTTATTTGACCATTTGCACCGATCGGACGACCTGGCTCGCGTGAGTGGTCACATCCGACGTTGCCAATCGTCCAATTGATACAAATGGTCAAGTAAGTAAGTTACTCCTACGAAAAATGCCACCTTTTATGAATAGTCTACATTTCACTCCTCTTAGTGGGAACTGGGGTATAGTGTAGAAGGTGGGTAGGTGGTATCTCATTAGCAAGATTATTCAGGTAAAAATTAGCACATGTACTAAAGTTGTGGTTGGTCATGACATGTACTAAATTTGTGGTTGGTGGTCATGACGGGTAGGGTACAAATTAAATGTCACAAAAGTAATATTATGTATTAGTGTGTTTTTATTGATTCAATTTATGACAAGGAAAGAATCTCCAGATATCTAAATGTGCTTTAATTTAAGAGAAAATCCCAAAACAAAAGACTTAAATATATATATATATTAAAACCTACCTGGAACACATATTAAACATTACACATATAAACTTAGATATGAATGAAACTCCTTCTACACCAATAAACTACATTAGACCTTTCTCAATCCATGAAATAATAAAAAGCCCCCTTGTCTCTTACCATCTCACCTATTTCACGTGGAACACCTTTATTTGCAATTTCTTTTGTTCACCTCCCCAAAAAAAACTTGAAAAATAAGAATATGTGAATCTTCAAAATATAATATATTAGTTTGTGGCTAACCATATTATTCCATGATTAATTAATAAGTTAGTTAATTAAGCATGTAAATCCTTCAAAGCAAAAGAAGAAAAATGTTCAAAGCAGAAGAAGAAACAGAAACATGTTCATTTTTTTTGGATGGTAATTTTCATAGTTTCAAGTTTTATTTAGTTATTCGGAAGAGGAAACATCATTAATTGATTAGTTAGTTAATTAAGTATAATAAGTCCTTCAGGCATAAGAAGAAAATTGTTATATTTTCTTTGGGTGGTGATTCTCTTAGTTTCTTAGCCAATTGGGAGAGTTCATCATGTCCAAAGAAGTGGGAAAGTTGGGGTCTGAAGCTATTGGATTGGTTTAACACAACCTTGAGTCTTAAGGGTTTGTGGAGAGGACTTTTTGGAGATGGTCTTTGGAGTATTTTGAAGGAAAAATACTTTAAGAATGTTCGTTGTTGTAGTGGATTCAAGGACCTGTGAAAAATACTTCCAATGTTTCTATTCTCTGGAGATGGATGATAAAATATTTTCCTAAGTTGGCTGATTGGATTTCCTAGTAGATTAGAAATGGTTGTCAAGTAGCTTTTGGTATTGACCCATTTGTGGGTTGTGATATCAGTTACAAATTGTCTACATCTTTGATAGCTTACCATAACAATTTAAACATTGTGTTATTAGCTTAGGAAAGGAATTTACACGGGTCTACTTATTGGTTAATAGCCTAGGATTTGGGTCTATGAGGTACACTGATGGTTGAATGGAATTTTTAAATTTTATCTCTTAACCAAGATGGAGTTAGAATTACAGAAAAAGATGATGTTATTGTATGGAATTGGAAGGGTACAAATGGTCTCTCCTCTACAAAATTTATTTATCAGACTATTTCTAAAGTAGTCATGAGTAAGGAGCAAATCTGGTGGTCACGAAAATTATGGAAATGGCGTGTCCAACTAAAATTAATTTTTTTTGGCTCTGTATCTAGGATAAAATTATTATGTGGGATAACCTTATTCGCAGAGGTTTTTGTGGTCCCAGGAATTTGTATGCTTTGTAAACAGGATTCAAAATCAGTCTCTTACCTATTTCTTTAATTTCTTTAATGTCTTTTTTTTTCAAAAGGTTTTGAAGGAAATATGTATTTAGATGAATATTAAAGATGACTAGGTGGGAGTGACTTTCATAATTTCCTATCTAATTGGTTAACTAAATCGATGAATAGTAGAGAACTCCCTCTGTTTATTATTGGTTTACCTGGATTGCTTGAAACAAGTTAGTATTTAAAGACAAGTTGAACTTGATTTCCTCTACCTGTGCTTCATCAATCGGTCTTTTCCATAAATTTGTGAAGAAAGCTCCTAGAAAGTCTGTCACTTCTCAATTCAAGCCTATATTTAACAACTATATCCCACTTGGCTTCTTTGATGGAGCAAAAGTAAATGGGTGGTGTGGAGCTAGCATGGTGTTGCAATTTCATAATAATCATTCGACTCATTTATGGATGGGATGCAATAAAGTATCTAAAACTAAATTTGAATTATTGGCCCTATGGGGCCTCCTATGGTTTGCAATGCATAAAGTTATTATGGGGTCCTACACAAATATTCTCTGCAAAACAGTTGCAACAAGGTCACGCTAATGAAATATTTGATGGAAATGTACACACTTCCAGTAATGCATATCCGTAGGTAAGATCGATACCGATACTAGGAACTTGCACATTGCAAACATGTACGAACCTGTCGAGCATGTACATTCTTAGCATGTGTGTGCCTATAACACGTGATCACCCAAAAGCGTACACAGGGGTTTGCAAAACACATTGGAAAAAAAAATAGTTGACCTTGAGACTTATACCTATACCTTGAGTAGGCCTTGAGGCCTAAACCTAATGTGAGGTATTTACCTATACCCAGTATCCCCACACATAATCCCATGATACCCTCGAGAGGTCCTATGTGGTGGTTTGAGGTGTCATGCTCAACCCTGGATGCCAAGAATCTTCCTTTAGTTTATATGTCTTGGGTTTCATCCCTTGGCTACGTTGAGGCCCTGAGAGCCATACTTAATCCTCAAAACATCAGAAAGGAACTTCCATCCTTTCTAAGATGCTAAGGATTCCATTGGCAATTCATGTTTGATGTTGCATCATTAATACTCCTAGACACCTCCTAGTGGAAACATTGAAAACATCCTAGTGGCTTCATTAAAAAGCTCCTAGTGGCAACAATATCTATTGTGATTGAAGGCATCATTCTAGGATCTTCAGCCCTATAATGGTCTTTATAAGAGGCTAATGCTCTATTTTCTTTCAGCAACCATAGTTAACATCCTTACACCCATACCTAGTGGTTACAAACTGATAATGATACCCATATCCACCCTCAAAGGTCAAGGATACACTAAAGGGATAATGTGTGATGGTTCCTAGTGATTTTCTTCGACCAAGATGCCTAAAAGCTTCTTTTAGGGGCTAAGGCCTAGGTTTCTACCCGCTACAATGTCTATAATTCCTGGACACAATACTAGTATAAAAAACATTCTAATGGAGCCCATATCCCCTCTTAGAGGCCATAGACTCCACCAAAGGATTCAACACCCATACTTGGTATTGCAAACCTCATAATGTCACCTATATACACATTCAAGTCCATGGATAACATGGAAAGGTCCTCTATGGTGGTTCAATGTGTCATTCATGGATTTAGATGCTTTGATGCTTCCTTTAGCACCTAAATCCCATGTTTTCTCCCTTGACCATGTTTAAATCCCCAATACCATGCATACCCAGTGCTCCAAATTTTTTAACGTTGCCCATATCCCTATTTGAAGCCCATAAATCCCCGAAAGAATTCATGTCTATTGTGGTTCAAGGAACCATTCCAGTACCTTAATCACTATATTTATCTTTATAAGATCCTAATGCCCCCCTAAAGAATTCATGTCTGTTGTGGTTCAAGGAACCATTCCAGTACCTTAATCACTATAGTTATCTTTATAAGATCCTAATGCCCAAGTTTCCTTCACCAACTATGGTTAACACCCTCACACCCATACTTAGTGATCAAAAATTGATAATGGTAACCATATCCACCCTCAAAGGTCAAGGATACACTTAAGATATTATGTGTGGTGGTTTGGGGTGACATTCTTTGACCTAGATGACTAGAAGCTTCTTTTAGGTCCTAAGGCATAGGTTTCTACCCCCTACCTTTTCTATGCTACCATGACCCAATCCTAGTATTAAAAACCTTCTAATGGATCCGATATCCCCTCTTAGAGGCCATAAATCCTACCAAAGGATTAAACACCCATACTTTCTTTTGAAAACCTCGTAGTGGCACCAATATATCCACTTCAAGTTCATGGATACCTTGGAAAGGTCCTATGTGATGGTTTAATGTGTCATTCATGGATTTAAATTCCTTGACGCTTCCTTTATGACTTAAGGAACAAGTTTTCTCCCTTAACCATGTTTAAAACCCCAATGTGTGGATACATAATGCTCAAATTTTTTAAATGTTGTCCATATCCCCATTTGAAGGCCACAAATCCCCTCAATATGTCATGTATGTTGGTTCAAGGAATCATTCTAGGACCTTCATCCCTATAGTGGTATTTATAAGATCCTATTTTTTAATCTTCCTTCACAAACCATGGTTAACACCCTCACACCCATACCTAGTGCTTAAAAATTGATAATGGTACCCATACCCACCCTCAAAGGTCAATGATACACTCAAGAAATGATATGTGGTGGTTACTAGTGACATTCTTAGAACTAAATGCCTAGAAGCTTCTTTTAGGTCCTAAGGCCTAGGTTTCTACCTCCTACCATGTCTATGTTGTCATGACCCAATCCTAGTACTAAAGACCTTCTAATCGAGCCCATATCCCCTCTTATAGGCCATATATCCCACCAAAGGCTTGAACACCCATACTTGGTATTGAAAAATTCCTAGTTCCACCAATATACCAACTTCAAGTCCATGGATACCTTGGAAAGATCCTCTATGGTGGTTCAATGTGTTGTTCATCGATTTAGATGCTTTTATGCTTCCTTTAGGACCTAAGGCCTAAATTTTATCCATGGACCACATTTAAAACCCAAATATCATGCATACCTAGTGCTCAAAATCTTTGAATGTTATCCATATCCCCATTTGAAGGACACAAATCCCCTCAAGAAGCCATCTATGGTGGTTCAAGCCATCATTCTAGGACCTTGAGCCCTATAGTGGTCTTTATAATATCATAGTGCCTGAGCTTCCTTCAACAACCATGGTTAACACCTTCACACCCATACCTAGTGCTCAAAAACTGGTAATGGTACCCATATCCAGCCTTAAACATCAAGGATATGCTTAAGAGATGACATGTGATGGTTCCAGGTGAAATTATTCGACCTAGATGTATAGAGGCTTCTCTTAGGGCCTAATGCCTAGGTTTCTACCCCCTACCATGACCCAATCCTAGTACTAAAAACCTTCTAATGGAGTCCATATCCCTTCTTAGAGGCTATACATCCCACCAAATACTTGAACACCCATACTTGGTATTGAAAACCTCTTAGTGGCACCAATATACCCACTTCAAGTCAATGAATACCTTGGAAAGGTCCTCTCTTGTGTTTTAATGTGTCATTCATGGATTTATATGCTTTGATGCTTGCTTTAGGACCTATGGCCCAAGTTTTCTCCCTTGACCATGTTTAAAACCCAAATACCGTGCATACCTAGTGCTCAAAATGTTTGAATGTTTCCCAAATCCTCATTTTAAGACTGCAAATCCCATCAAGAAGTTGTCTATGGTGGTTAAAGGAATCATTCTATGAACTTGAGCCATATGGTGGTGTTTATAAGAGCCTAATGCTTGATCTTCCTTTACCAACCATGGTTAGAACCCTCACACCCATACCTAGTGCTCACAAACTTATAGTTGTACCCATATCCACCCTCAAAGATCAAGGATACGCTCAAGAGATGATGTCTAGTGGTTTCTTGTGACATTCTTAGACCTATATTCCTAGAAGCTTCTTTTAGGGCCTAAGGACTAGGTTTCTACCCCCTTCCATGTTTTTGCTACCATCACGGAGGATTCACTTTGTTGAGCAATATCTTATCATTTTCATTCATAAAGGGGTTTTTTTAATTGTAAAAAATAATATTAATATATTGTAGCTATTGGGGGGAGGGGAATAGGGTATGTAGGGTTTATATGCATTGGGGGGTATAAAAGGGGGTTTCTAGTAAAAATAAGGAATCTATTGTAAAAATAGGGGTTTTTTAATTGGAAATATGTATTGGGAGGGGGGCTCAACAAAATGATTTTTGTAAGTAATTATCAATATGTAGTGAAATTAGGGGTATTCTTTAATATCCCATGAATGAAGGCGCTATGATGTGGTTTCACTAATTGAAGTCCCTGTGGCTACCATGACCCATTCCTAGTACTAAAAACCTTCTAATGGATCCCATATCCCTTCTCAGATGCCATATATCCCATAGAAAGGTCTTGTTTGGTGCTTTAAGTACTTTTGCATGTCCCCTAATCCCTAGAAGCCACATTCAAACAGTAACACCCAAGTTTCATCCACTAGCCATTGTCAAGGCACCATAACCTATACCAAGTGCTCAAATTCTCCCTATGGTGTCCATATCCCAACTTAGAGGTAGATGATACTCTCAAGAAACCATTTGTGGTGGTCTAAGTTAGTATTCTTCAATTTGGATACATAAAAGCTTATTTTAATTCACAAGGGTTGGGTTTCCTCCCTTAACAATGTCCATGGTGCCACGAGCCATGTGTGATGCTAAAAACCTTCTAATGGTGCTCGTGTTTTCACTGAACAAATATCCCATAAATAGGTCATGTGTGGTGGTTTGGAGGCCTTGTTGATGGATTTTGAACCCTAGGAGTTACTTTTTGGGCCTAATGCTTGAGTTTCATTTCTTAACGTTCCTCCAAACCTTGAAATCATTACCTAGTTCACCAAAAATACTAATGGTTCTAATATGCTAACTTAAAAGTGAAGGATTCTCTTGGGAGGTCATGTGTGTTGGTTCATGACATTGTTTTTGGCTCTGGATGGACAAAATTATCCTTTAGGGACTAATGCCTAGGTTTCCTCCCATAATCTTCCCAAGGGCCCTGTGACTCATACCTTCTACTTGAAAACTCATAATGGTTCCTATATCCCCTTAGGAGGTCATATTTTGTTTGAGGCATCGATCTTGATCCTATATTTCTATCATATTCAACAGGGCATAAGGCTTTATTTTTCTCCCTTAACCATGTCTAGGACTCGCATACCTATACCTAGTGATATTACATTACTAATATCTTTAGTATCATTACTCATAGCCAATGATATGCTTGAGATGTCATGTGTAGTGGACTAAGGAATCATTCTTGAACTTGGATGATTACATTCTTATTTTAGGGAATAAAACCCAAGTTCTATCCCTCAACCATGTATAGGTCCCAAACACTCATACCTAGAATCCAATACCATAGAATGGCCACACCCATATTTATACTTGGAATCAAGGCTAGTCTTAAGAGATCCTATGTCATGGCTTTAGGTGTCATTCATGGAAATGGATGCCTAAATATCCTAACCCTTGTGGTTAAGGAGAGAGGTGGTGAGGGAGGGAGGAGGGATTGGGTTGAGAGTAAGAGAGAGGGTTAGAGTGGGTTGGGTTATAGAAAGGGAGAGGGGGGGTTTACGGAGAAGAAGAGAAGAAAAAGAGAGGGTGTAAAATAGTGTGTGCATGCTTCTGTGTGCATGTGTACTTTTGTGTAGACACATTGTTTATGTGTACACATCTTTAAATTCAATTTGTTTTTGTCTTCCTTGTAGGTTTGGTTCCAGTTTCACAATCCCAAACCTTAAGGCTCAAACCGAGTTATAGAAAACACACTGAATTCTGTAACTTCATGTTTTTCACCCTTCGTTCTACATATGCCCCACTTGTGCACTACTGATGAAACTGCACACACTTGTGGATCTTTACCCAGTATCCCCACACATAATCCCATGATACCCTCGAGAGGTCCTATGTGGTGGTTTGAGGTGTCATGCTCAACCCTGGATGCCAAGAATCTTCCTTTAGTTTATATGTCTTGGGTTTCATCCCTTGGCTACGTTGAGGCCCTGAGAGCCATACTTAATCCTCAAAACATCAGAAAGGAACTTCCATCCTTTCTAAGATGCTAAGGATTCCATTGGCAATTCATGTTTGATGTTGCATCATTAATACTCCTAGACACCTCCTAGTGGAAACATTGAAAACATCCTAGTGGCTTCATTAAAAAGCTCCTAGTGGCAACAATATCTATTGTGATTGAAGGCATCATTCTAGGATCTTCAGCCCTATAATGGTCTTTATAAGAGGCTAATGCTCTATTTTCTTTCAGCAACCATAGTTAACATCCTCACACCCATACCTAGTGCTTACAAACTGATAATGATACCCATATCCACCCTCAAAGGTCAAGGATACACTAAAGGGATAATGTGTGATGGTTCCTAGTGATATTCTTCAACCAAGATGCCTAAAACCTTATTTTAGGGGCTAAGGCCTAGGTTTCTACCCGCTACCATGTCTATGTTTCCTGGACACAATACTATTATAAAAAACATTCTAATGGAGCCGATATCCCCTCTTAGAGGCCATAGACTCCACCAAAGGATTCAACACCCATACTTGGTATTGAAAACCTCATAATGTCACTTATATACACATTCAAGTCCATGGATAACATGGAAAGGTCCTCTATGGTGCTTCAATGTGTCGTTCATGGATTTAGATGCTTTGATGCTTCCTTTAGCACCTAAATCCCATGTTTTCTCCCTTGACCATGTTTAAATCCCCAATACCATGCATACCCAGTGCTCCAAATTTTTTAACGTTGTCCATATCCCTATTTGAAGCCCATAAATCCCCTAAAGAATTCATGTCTATTGTGGTTCAAGGAACCATTCCAGTACCTTAATCACTATAGTTATCTTTATAAGATCCTAATGCCCCCCTAAAGAATTCATGTCTATTGTGGTTCAAGGAACCATTCCAGTACCTTAATCACTATAGTTATCTTTATAAGATCCTATTGCCCAGGTTTCCTTCACCAACTATGGTTAACACCCTCACACCCATACTTAGTGATCAAAAATTGATAATGGTAACCATATCCACCCTCAAAGGTCAAGGATACACTTAAGATTTATGTGTGGTGGTTTGGGGTGACATTCTTCAACCTAGATGACTAGAAGCTTCTTTTAGGTCCTAAGGCATAGGTTTCTACCCCCTACCTTTTCTATGCTACAATGACCCAATCCTAGTATTAAAAACCTTCTAATGGATCCGATATCCCCTCTTAGAGGCCATAAATCCTACCAAAGGATTAAACACCCGTACTTGCTATTGAAAACCTCCTAGTGGCACCAATATATCCACTTCAAGTTCATGGATACCTTGGAAAGGTCCTATGTGATGGTTTAATGTGTCGTTCATGGATTTAAATTCCTTGACGCTTCCTTTATGACTTAAGGAACAATTTTTCTCCGTTAACTATGTTTAAAACCCTAATGTATGGATACATAATGCTCAAATTTTTTAAATGTTGTCCATATCCCTATTTGAAGGCCACAAATCCCCTCAATATGTCATGTATGTTGGTTCAAGGAATCATTCTAGGACCTTCATCCCTATAGTGGTATTTATAAGATCCTATTTTTTAATCTTCCTTCGCAAACCATGGTTAACACCCTCACACCCATACCTAGTGCTTAAAAATTGATAATGGTACCCATACCCACCCTCAAAGGTCAATGATACACTCAAGAAATGATATGTGGTGGTTACTAGTGACATTCTTAGACCTAAATGCCTAGAAGCTTCTTTTAGGTCCTAAGGCCTAGGTTTTTACCTCCTACCATGTCTATGTTGTTGTGACCCAATCCTAGTACTAAAGACCTTCTAATCGAGCCGATATAGTCCATATATCCCACCAAATCCTTGAATACCCATACTTGGTATTGAAAAATTCCTAGTTCCACCAATGTACCAACTTCAAGTCCATGGATACCTTGGAAAGTTCCTCTATGGTGGTTCAATGTGTTGTTCATGGATTTAGATGCTTTTATGCTTCCTTTAGGACCTAAGGCCTAAATTTTATCCCTAGACCACATTTAAAACCCAAATACCATGCATACCTAGTGCTCAAAATCTTTGAATGCTATCCATATCCCCATTTGAAGGACACAAATCCCCTCAAGAAGCCATCTATGGTGGTTCAAGCCATCGTTCTAGGACCTTAAGCCCTATAGTGGTCTTTATAATATCATAGTGCCTGAGCTTCCTTCAACAACCATGGTTAACACCTTCACACCCATACCTAGTGCTCAAAAACTGGTAATGGTACCCATATCCAGCCTTAAACATCAAGGATATGCTTAAGAGATGATGTGTGATGGTTCCAGGTGAAATTATTCGACCTAGATGTATAGAGGCTTCTCTTAGGGCCTAATGCCTAGGTTTCTACCCCCTACCATGACCCAATCCTAGTACTAAAAACCTTCTAATGGAGTCCATATCCCCTCTTAGAGGATATACATCCCACCAAATACTTGAACACCCATACTTGGTATTGAAAACCTCTTAGTGGCACCAATATACCCACTTCAAGTCCATGAATGCCTTCGAAAGGTCCTCTCTTGTGTTTTAATGTGTCATTCATGGATTTATATGATTTGATGCTTGCTTTAGGACCTAAGGCCCAAGTTTTCTCCCTTAACCATGTTTAAAACCCAAATACCGTGCATACCTAGTGCTCAAAATGTTTGAATGTTTCCCAAATCCTCATTTTAAGACTGCAAATCCCATCAAGAAGTCGTCTAAGGTGGTTAAAGGAATCATTCTATGAACTTGAGCCCTATGGTGGTGTTTATAAGAGCCTAATGCTTGATCTTCCTTTACCAACCATGGTTAGAACCCTCACATCCATACCTAGTACTCACAAACTTATAGTTGTACCCATATCCACCCTCAAATATCAAGGATACACTCAAGAGATGATGTCTAGTGGTTTCTTGTGACATTCTTAGACCTATATTCCTAGAAGCTTCTTTTAGGGCCCAAGGACTAGGTTTTTACCCCCTTCCATGTTTTTGCTACCATCAGGGAGGATTCACTTTGTTGAGCAATATCTTATCATTTTCATTCATAAAGGGGGTTTTTTAATTTAAAAAATAATATTAATATATTGTAGGTATTGGGGGGAGGGGAATAGGGTATGTAGGGTTTATATGTATTAGGGGGTATAAAAAGGGGTTTCTAGTAAAAATAAAGAATCTATTGTAAAAATAGGGGGTTTTTAATTGGAAATATGTATTGAGAGGGGGGCTCAACAAAATGATTTTTGTAAGTAATTATCAATATGTAGTGAAATTAGGGGTATTCTTTAATATCCCATGAACGAAGGCGCTATGACGTGGTTTCACTAATTGAAGTCCCTATGGCTACCATGACCCATTCCTAGTACTAAAAACCTTCTAATGGATCCCATATCCCTTCTCAGATGCCATATATCCCATAGAAAGGTCTTTTTTGGTGCTTTAAGTCCTTGTGCATGTCCCCTAATCCCTAGAAGCCACATTCAAACCATAACACCCAAGTTTCATCCACTAGCCATTGTCAAGGCACCATAACCTATACCAAGTGCTCAAATCCTCCCTATGGTGTCCATAGCCCAACTTAGAGGTAGATGATACTCTCAAGAAACCATTTGTGGTGGTCTAAGTTAGTATTCTTCAATTTGGATGCATAAAAGCTTATTTTAATTCACAAGGGTTGGGTTTTCTCCCTTAACAATGTCCATGGTGCCACAAGCCATTTGTGATGCTAAAAACCTTCTAATGGTGCTCGTGTTTTCACTGAACAAATATCCCATAAATAGGTCATGTGTGGTGGTTTGGAGGCCTTGTTGATGGATTTTTAACCCTAGGAGTTACTTTTTGGGCCTAATGCTTGAGTTTCATTTCTTAACCTTCCTCCAAACCTTGAAATCATTACCTAGTTCACCAAAAATACTAATGGTTCTAATATGCTAACTTAAAAGTGAAGGATTCTCTTGGGAGGTCATGTGTGTTGGTTCATGACATTGTTTTTTTCTCTGGATGGACAAAATTATCCTTTAGGGACTAATGCCTAGGTTTCCTCCCATAATCTTCCTGAGGGCCTTGTGACTCATACCTTCTTCTTGAAAACTCATAATGGTTCCTATATCCCCTTAGGAGGTCATCTTTTGTTTGAGGCATCGATCTTGATCCTATATTTATGTCATATTCAACAGGGCATAAGGCTTGATTTTTATCCCTTCACTATGTCTAGGACTCGCATACCTATACCTAGTGATATTACATTACTAATATCTTTAGTATCATTACTCATAGCCAATGATATGCTTGAGATGTCATGTGCAGTGGACTAAGGAATCATTCTTGAACTTGGATGATTACATTCTTATTTTAGGGAATAAAACCCAAGTTCCATCCCTCAACCATGTATAGGTCCCAAACACTCATACCTAGAATACAATACCATAGAATGGCCACACCCATATTCATACTTGGAATCAAGGCTACTCTTAAGAGATCCTATGTCATGGCTTTAGGGGTCATTCATGGAAATGGATGCCTAAATATCCTAACCCTTGTGGTTAAGGAGAGAGGTGGTGAGGGAGGGAGGAGGGATTTGGTTGAGAGTAAGGGAGAGGGTTAGATCGGGTTGGGTTATAGAAACGGAGGGGGGGTTTAGGGAGAAGAAAAGAAGAAAAAGAGAGGGTGTAAAATAGTGTGTGCACGCTTCTGTGTGCATGTGCACTTTTGTGCAGACACATTATTTATGTGTACACATCTTTAAATTCAATTTGTTTTTTTCTTCCTTGTAGGTTTGGTTCCAGTTTCACAATCCCAAACCTTAAGGCTCAAACTGAGTTATAGAAAACACACTGAATTCTGTAACTTCATGTTTTTCACCCTTCATTCTACATATGCCCCACTTGTGCACTACTGATGAAACTGCACACACTTGTGGATCTTTATGTACATATTCTAAGTATATATTTTTTCCATCTATTTTTAATGCATTTTTAATTGCACTTGTGTCAACTTTGTATAAAACATAGGTCGTTTATTTCGGCTATAAATTTTGTTTGACTCACTTATTTTGGAAATGGAAAGGAACCCGCACAAGAATAAAAGAATACCTACAAAAACAAATTGGTGGATTATGTTAAGACTATGATAGCATGGACCAACGCTCAACCATGTCATTTTAGAGCTTCACTGAATTTCTTAATATAAAATTATATCTAAATTTAAACTTTAAAATTTTGGAAAAATAGCCTTGCACAAGATCCACCTGTTACCTATGACTTTACTTTGTTTTTCACAAAATTTGACAATTTACATACCACAGTGGTGGACCCACATGAACATATTAATTTTGTTTTAGAGAAAAAATAACATAGAAATCATAGCATAATACTATTTTGGCGTAGTTATACCTATTTTCCATAAATAAAAGTTATATATTTGAGAAGGTAATCCAATTGTCTACGTTTTATGTTTTTACACCTAATTCTAAAAAGTTTTGTAGGTACATCTAATAATTCATTTTAATGATCAAATTTATGTTTTTCCAGCATGCCATTGCATCTAATGTGTCATAAGTGGGTATAATTACCTTGCACTAGCCCTTATTCATCTTCAAGTTATTGAGGATTCAAGTGTTATAATAAATTGGGTTGTTGGTTCATCAAATCTTCAAGTTCTCAATTTACAGCATTGGTGCTTCAGAGTTCAATAGATTTTTGAAGGATTCTTGGATCTTTCCTCTACGCACAGTTATAGGAAATTCAATCAACTAGAAGACTTTCTCTCAAAGAAAGCTATCAAAGAAATGAATGGATATATCTATTTTGAAGACTTTTTGGATGGATTCTTAGTAAATAGTGGGTTAAGATATTTTTTCTAGGTATTGTCTTTGGCTTTCAAATTTAGTTTTGGCATAGTTGTTTACTTTATTACAGAGTTATATGATGTCTTCTTAGATATTGAGCACAAAGGTTTAGATATTTCCAAAAAAAATTGGTGTAAGGTGAAGGAAGGATAGCTCTTAGTCATATTTAGGGATTATCAGATTCTAAAGAGAAGTATATGAAAACTTTGATTCTCCTATGATGAATATCAAGTTTATAGTTTTTTTACCTTCTGAAAAAAAAATCCTTGTTACAATTCTCTTTTTTTAAACCACTCTCTCAAAATTTGTTCCATTAAATTACCATTTCATATATTTTGAACCCCACTGGAAATTTATTAACAAATGAGAAATAGATGTATTCACCACCATGCACATCATATAAATACCTGGGCCTTTCCTATTTATTTTCTGTGCGACTTCCCATGTTAGAGACTTGTTAGCTATGGTTAACCATAGAAAATGCAAGTCTTTTAGGGAGACTCCAATTTATAGATCAAATTCCACCACCAAACTAGTTCATGTAAATATGAAACCAACAATTCTTTATATCCCCAATGCATAGTATAATCCCTTAGATTCTTGTTTTCTATCAACACTATTGATTCCTTTTCATCCTTCAATCTAATGTGGCTTATTTTAAGCCTATACACATAAACATTACATAGAATTGCACACTCTTTGTCCAAATCTATCATGTGTGCAATTGTCGAACCTCGCTAACATATGTATGTAATGTATTCTCCCTCACTTGATTGAGAGTGTAGTCGCCTCTTTCATGAATAAAGATAATATTTTCCTTAGGTAATATAACCTTTTCTCCACATCGTAAAATAGGATTTTCTCCAATCCTAACATACTCGACATTCCATGGTTTCCATGCCAAATGTTGACCAATCATAGGATAGGCCTAAATAATCCTTCCAATGAATAGTGATATCACTAACATTATTTCTTAGATTCTCGATCTAACCATGATCCAAATCTTGGGGGCTCAAACCCTAGAGGATTTAATGCTGAAAGAGGAGGAGATTAAAGCTATAAAATTGTTAACAACTGATCCAGAGTAGCATAGAGAAACATAGAGTAAATAGGCCACATGGAGAGGTGAGGCTCAAATAGGGTTCTTTGATCCTCACCTCTCAAACTATACTAAGAAAGACACTTATAACCAATAACTCATACATAACTTAATAGAATAAGAGAAAATATTGGATGCCAAAAATCCTTCAATGTTTTATTGATAAGACATAGAGCCTTTTTATAACATTATTACAATGTGCCTTGGGGCCATACCATGGACCAAAACCATGGGTTTTCAAATACCATGGATGGGAGAGGTACAATGTGCCTTGAATCCATACCATGGAACAAAACCATGGGCTGTCAAATACCATGGACAGGAGAGGGTGGCCTCTCCATTTAGTTCTTTTATGATGAATGGGAGAGGGTGGCCTCTCCATTTAATTATTTTATGACCTATACATCTGAATTTAGACCATATGCCCCTGAAATTCAGATCATTCTTCTACCCTTAGAAAATGATGGTCCCCATCATTTCATGCTAAAAAGAGAGCCATGATTACAATGTGCCAATGGACAATTAAGACAAGGGTTTTGTGAGGTTAACGCATAACTGTGGGTTTTTTGTGGTTGACCCATAACCATGACTGTGGGTTTTTTGTGCTTGACCCCTAACCATGGGTATTGTGTGGCTAACCCATAACCATGGGTTTTATGTGGTTGAACCCTAACCGTGGGTTTTGTGTGGCTGACCCATAACCATGATTAAAATACATAATCATGGGTTTTGTGTGGCTGACCCATAACCATATCATGGGTTTTGTGTAGTTGATCAATAACCATGATTACAATACAAAACTATGGGTTTTGTGTGGTTGATCCATAAATGTGATTACATAACCATGGGTTTTATGTGGCTTATCCATAACCATGGGTTTTTTGTGGTTAACCCATAACCATGATTACAATAGGATTTAATAAAATTACAAAAATTGAAAAATCTGTGATCTTTGGTGCAATTGATGTCATGCTGCAAATCCATTCATAGCTTCTAATGAAAATAATGAAATTGAATTCCATGATACCTATTTGAGATATTGAAGAGACATTTCCATCCATATAACATAATTTCTCTATGTTGGCCCAAGGAATGATAAAATATTTGTTGACGCCCACGAGACACATGCACACTACTTTTGTAGACATATGTTGCTTCAATCAATGATATCTCTCAAACCATAAATCCAAACGAAAAACCGTGAAATAAACATTTTAGCTGACAAAAAATATTTCCAATGAGAAATTGTAGATCATTTGAGATATTATGTGGAGTCTGTGGTACTTGTTTAGAGTTTCTATACATGAGGCAACATTGTGTACTAACATGTGTTGCTTCAAACAAGCATGACTCACAAATCAGGAAGCCAAATGAAAAACCGTGGAATACCCATTTAGATGAGAAAAAAACCTTTCAAATGAGAAATGGAAAACCCCTTGAAACATATTATAGATATCACATCATCTCTCCAAATTTTGCAGAAGTGGTTCATCCTCCATAGATTGATGAGTGTAGGTTTCCAAGGGTTTGTAGAGCAACATCGACTGTTGTATAGATAATGGAATGTTCTAATGCAACATAGAAACCAGTGTATGGACCAAAGAATAGACTCTAATATGCAAGGAGGTTGGAAATTCCTACAGATCTTTAAATCCAAACTATGCTCAAACCCTCATTCCCATGGAATGGTTACCTGCTCTAAGACCTAAAATGGTTTATTAGAAAAATAGGGAACCCATGGAGATATTAATTCAGTTCTTAGTAGTGATATATAGCAATGTATCTTTGCATACAAACCATGTTATCGAAACCAATTCGTAATGAGTAAAACTACCCAATCATGCCGATTTTCGGAGGTTTCCAGTTGAAATTAGACTCCCAAGATGGAATTTATTTTTCTTAGTACAAAATATCCCTAAAACAATTTAAGCAAGCCAATTTTCCCAGTTTGTATTGGTGCACCTCCTTCCACACAAAAAACTAAAAATAAACACAAAAATCTAAAACTCTACAACTACCCTAAACCTAATTTTGATTTAGTGAGTGGACTCATCCCAGATGACTTGCAACAAATTTCACAAGTTATAACCATTGGTGTTGGACCTTCAGGTGCTTCCATTCGAAATGCTGACCATACTCATGTAGAGAATGTAGATGATCTACATTCATATGATTGTGTAGTTTGATTTGATTGTAGACTATAGTATGACTATTTTTGGACTTTGTAGGCCATTGAGAGCCTCAATGTTAATGCATTTTGGTTCAGATATATATTGCACTCAGTTCCATTTTGTTATATTCACCTTTACAATGTTATATACATGTTAAAACTCTGGTCAGATGCTTTTGTGTTCAATGGTTTTTACTAATTATGGTTTAATTAAGGAATTTTGGCATTAACTAATTCAACCCTCATAACATTGGTCTTGACTGTGCAGATTTCAATGCTATATACATGTTAAAACTTTGGTCAACTAGTTTTATGTTCATCTTTGTTTACTAATTATGTATATGTTCATTTTTTTTAGCATTAACTAGTTCAACCTTGATAACATTGCTCTTATATTTGAGAACTATGTGGTGAGAATCTTGAAAAAAAGTTTTCAGAGAGCCAATAGTGTTAATTTATGAATCCATAACTGGATCAATCATGAAGACAAAGAGTCAATTAAGAACAAAAATTTCAGAAAAACCTAAAGAGCTTAAAAGGTTGGCTAACACGTGAAAAACAATGAAAAACCCTTGAAAGTTTGAAAAAGAAAACCTAAGAATAAAATGAAAGAAAGTTAAAACAAGTGGAATAAGCAACAAAGTTGCTTAGTACCTGCCTCCTAAGAAGAGATTGAAAATATATAGCAATAGGATAATTTTGCTATAAAAATAT
>LPNX011026222.1:0-7500 GCA_001517045.1 Pseudotsuga menziesii
ATGTACAAGTTACACATCCCTAGCAATACTTGAGTGTCATTGTTTCCAGATCCCAGTTTAGGGCATTCTGTCCAAGATGCACGTCTTTGACACATTCATTAAACCCACTTCTCTCTATGGCTTGGAGGTTTAAGAACCCAGCCTTAGGTCAGATGGTTGGGCTTGTGTTCAGAGAATCCATGTCATTATACTCCAAATTATAATCTCACCATAAGTGTACTACTCCCAATGCATTGTCAAGGCTAAATTCGTGGTCCGCACCCTTTGAATAAACCTTCCCTAGCATAATTTTTCTTTGGGATGTTAGCATGCTTTACTAAATTGTGGTAGTTCTAGAGGACCCTGATCCTATACAATTTTGGGGTGCCTAAATCTAATCTACACCATGGTATTGTCAATTTGCAATCCTTATCATTCTATCATAAGAAAAAATATTTCTTTCGTCAGGCAACAAAGCGAAGATGGCTTTTGCCATATTTGTAATTTCCTACGAGACAATGGTTTTTCTTTAACCTACATTTTTTATATTTTTGGACATTCAAAACCCTAGGTGCATATTGATCAACTGCATACTTTAAAAATACCCACCTAAGGTGCAGATTGACTCAGCTCAGTGAGAACAAGGATTGAGTTGGCTTGTTGACACTGAATAGATCGGCTCACTATATGACTTGGCCAAGTGGTCAACCCCTAATTTGTAGACTCAACCAAGTCAGTGTCAAGAGCTTTTTAGTGTCTGACATGATCCCGATTTCAAAAAAGAGATATATTAAAGAAAAAGAGAAAAAGAAAATCTAACCCTATCTTACCACTCCAAAAACCTCCCTCACTTCATTTATCAGTGATTGTTTACATGTGTATTGCGAAGGTTTTGGATTTGTCAAGTGTTATGCTCTTTGGTAGCTATCGCAGTTATTAAGGTGTCTTTAGCAGAGTATGATTTGGCTTGTGGTGACATCCCACTTCTTTGGCCAAATGGCCCAATATGTCATTACTGTCTGTATTAATGGGTAGAGAAAGCATTTTCTAAAATTAATGTATTTAAAAATAAAAATAAAAATCTACTAGCAGTCCCCTCAGGTGATTTGAAAGGGGCTATGCTTCTAAAAATGTGGTGCAGGCCATCACATTTCATTCTCACTTCAACAATATGGGAAATTATGTACTCTACTACATAAAAACAGAGTAGGAGAGCTCTGCACAGCTCGGTTCTAGAACCCAGTGACATGGAGAGGCTGTGAAGCCTTCTTACTGTTTATCAACCCTAGATAACACAGAGACATGTGCAGTCTTCCTTTAACTGTAGGGAAATAATGGAATCTTCTCCATAAGAACAGAGCTCAGTTCTAGCACTCACTAATATGGAGAGAATGTGAGAAGCCTTCTAACTGTTTATCAATCCTAGATAACACAGACAGATTGACTTGGAATTAATAGCATGCAGTTTTCCAATTTGGGATTATTACAGTGAAGCAAATTTGTCTCACAATAGAAGCTACCCTTCCACTTAAATGCCATGGCTGGGTAAAAGGCCAGCTTACAAAGGGAAGGCAGACCACGAGTTGTGAACATATCTCTCGGGAGGGAAGTAATGTTAATGGCGAAAAACAGTACCCCGACTTTGCCAACCAGCCAAAACCTTTCATGGTTACTGTTGTAAGAAGGTTTTTACTTTTTGGACTGGCAGAAGACCCTGAGAAAAGGAAATCTAAGTGACCCCGGCGTGAGTAGCCCCAAAGCATTTAAGACTTTGAAAGAGCAGCTCGGAACTTCACAACAAAATTGAGAAAAATAAAGAAACAGGGTTACAGATATTAAGCCTTCTCACCTTGTCTCTGTAGAGTTGCTTGAGCTCTGAAACTCGGCCAATACCCTTCTCTACCAGTTTTTGCATATTACGAGGCCCAATGCCGGGCACCATTTGGAGGTCTACAGTTTCTTGTCCATTTGTCCCTCTCCGCCTCTGCAAACGAACTTTGCTACTATGCAGTCTGCCACCACCCACAGCAACATACATACCATCCTCCTCGTCCTCGTCCTCCTCGTCTTCTTCTTGCTCTTTTGGGGCTTGAGAAGTCTGGCATACATATTTGAGGCCATAGGACTCTTCTATTTCAAAGCCTTTGTTACTGGGTTCCGTGTTCGACCCCTTTGCGGCGCAAGTGCAAAGCATGCAAAATGGGCACACCCTTTTGCTGCTACTATTATTAAGGAGAAGAACCCGTGGATTTAGAAAACTGGTCCTTGGCAAGTGTAAGTACAGGAAGGAACCAGGGGATTTGAGTTCAGAGGGTTGTTTCCAGAGATATTTCCAGTAGCGGTTTCTAGTGTTGAGTGGCTTTGAGCAAGCCAGGCTGTAGCCCTGCTGCAGCATTCGGGCTGAACGTAAAGTATCTCGCATTGAAGCACAAGGATAACAAACCGATGAATTCGCCAGTTGCTTTTGAGATGATGATGATGATGAGGCAGCTGTGGCGATAGTGGTAGATTGGTCATGCTCCCAAAAACATCCTGACTATAATATGATAAGTATACAAAAATAGCTTTTTTTCAGCACTACAAATTGAAAACTAAGATTAAAAATGTTCTCTATATTTTTAACAAAATGTGATGCATTGTGACTAGAGTTAGTTCTCTTTAAATAATTAACAACCATCCCCAAACCTAATTGCATTCTTATCCCACAAGCATGTACTCACTCATACATGTTAGCCATGATCACCTTGAAAGGGCACTGCTAAACCACACATAATTGCATTTTGAATATATCTTATTTTATTTATATGAAAACTCTATACTTCCTCGCACACCAATTTTCCATTTAGTGTTTAATTAACATAATTTATCCCCTAACAATGTCTAAGGCATTAATATCAACCCATGATGCACAGAACATTGTAATGGTACCCATATCTCATGACTCGAAGGTCAATAATTTCCTATCGAGGACAAATTATGTGGACTATATCATTATTTATTGAACTTTATTCCTAAAGGATTGATCTAATTACAAAGGGGCTTATTTTCCTTCCTCGAATATGGTCAATGCATTACAACCCACCCCCACCACACAACACCTCATACTGGTACACATATCCCACATGGAGACCAAATATCACCTCTTAAGGCATGATATTGTAGTTTGAGGTCATGTTGATGACTAATGATCCTTAGAGGTGAATTTATTGTGTAAGTCCCTAATTTTTCTCCCTTTACTATTGTTACAGCCTTGACACCTATCCCTATCGCACAAAAACTCATAAATATGTCCAGATATCACTTATTTGCCAAATATCTACTTTAAATCATATATTTTGTGGTTTGAGGCCTTTATCATGGCCTATTAGCTTACTAGTCATAATTTAGAGCATAAATGCATCAATTTCTCTCCAAACCATGGTTTGAGACTCATTCATAGTGCACAAAACCTCATATTAACACTCTCATACCACTACGAGGACAATGATGTCCAACACATACCATGTTGTATGGTTTGTGTCCTTATTCATGGACCTTGGTCCTTAGAAGCTTCATATAGGGTCTAATAGTGTTATTTTCCTCCAACGCCTATTGGAAAGGCCTTACCACCCATTTCTTTCATCCAATGCATTTTTTTTATCCAAGGAGTTGTTGATCATGTCATATAGCTTTATTTTATATTACTATGAAAATAAGAAATTATATATGTAGAAACATAAAAAGCATCATAAAATAATCATGGATATCTCTTCAAGGCCTTTGAGATGAGCTGAAAAACTGGAAAACAAAACTTCAAAAATTGATATCAAGGTAGAAATTTATGGGAAATTCATGTGTGCATTATATAATGCATGTGTGTTATTGAAATCCATTTTTTTCTAGGTAAGATAGTTTCCACTCACTCAAGGCGTCGTCGCTTAAGCGACGCTTATGGGGATATTCATCGCTTAAGCGACGCTTACGAGACTAGCCGTCGCTTAAGCAACGCTTATGGCCACATTTACAAAAAAAAATTTATCCTTGTGATTTTTGGTAAGTTTAAAAAAAAAAATCCACGCGCCGTCAGATTTTGGATCGAAATGTAGTAGTGTGGCCATCACCCAAAAGATCCTTTATGTGGGATATTTGTTGGATTTCTTTTCACATCACTACATTCATGAGATTAATCTATGCAAGAATTGTCAAATTCTCACCCCTAAAACCTAAGCACAATCTACTCCTCCATATCCCATTATCATTATTAACATTTTTTGCAACTAAGGGATCAACGTTATGGAATGTCACCCTATATCCAATTGTGACCACAAGTAGATTATTGGCCGTTACCTAATTTATCAAATGGTTTAAGCAATGTTAACATTTATCAACACTTCTCTTACGACCACCCACTTTTTCCTCAACCACATCATCACTTCAAAACCAAAAATCCACAGACCAATTAAAGGCATCGTCGCTTAAGCGACGCTTACTAACTCGTCGTCGCTTAACCGACGGTTATGAGAATAGTCGTCGCTTCACCGACGCTTGTGGCCACATTTACAAAAAAAAAATGTATCCTTGTGATTTTTGGTAAGTTTAAAAAGAGAAATCCACGCGTCGTAAGATTTTTCCGTCGGATTTTGGATCAAAATGTAGTAGTGACTGGAAGGCTTATTTCCGTATGAGATTGTTGTAATCCCCAAAGTTAATCTCTGAGTCTTACAATTCTTGGGGGATGCTCATGAATCTTACAAATATAACAATATTAGCAGATTACGCAGTTTTAGTATTTGGGAAAGCATTATACTTTACTACAAAAAAAGAGGTGCAACAGCAGGTAAAGACTTGCACAACTCCTCTCGTATGTGTTTCTGGAAGGGGTCCCGTAGGGAAAGTAAAGATTCCAGGTCCCTCCCTTGAACCTTGAAGCGAGGAAATTATTAGATATTATAACCTTTAGTTTGAAATCCTATACACAACATTTTTGGTCTACCAACCCTTGAATTGCTAGTTCCTGAGTTGTATCTGTAAACATAGCAATATTATTATGAACCTGGGCAGGTATGACCTATTTTCGGGGCTGCAACTTGTGAAAATCATAGGATATCCAATAATAGATTTGATCCTTATGGCCTATTATAGTGCATCTGCAGGTGTAGCATTCCTCGGTTACTGTAAGGGAATTATGATCTAGCCATTTCATCTCCACCACATCCACAACAAAGAAAAAAAACATGAATAGAAAAAAAACACAATAGATAATCAAGAAAAACACAGAACAAACCTGAAGGTCTAAACATTGATGTCATTCTGAAGGCAGTGGAGACCCAACATGAAGCTCAATACCAATATTTGTCAGTTTCAATTTCTGTCCACCGACACCAATCTCATCACCATGTTTAGAATTGCCTGAATTCCAATTCCATTTACTCTTCTTAGATGTGTCTTCAAGCATCTTCTTAGATTCAGACAAATTACTTGTAAATCTAGACCTCTTAGCCTAAGTATTCAACACAGTAGGTCTGCGTCAGAATTGAACTCCCTATACAAGTGCCTGAAGGATAAAGAAAGAAAACAATTCTTTAGGAGCCCAATCCTTTTCAACCAACAATCATATATAACTCAGTGACTGCAACTTGGTGAGACCTCTGGCCCAATCAATTATCATGACCTTTGATTCGCCAAAAATAGAAAGCTAGAGAATTATTTTATTTTTGCGAACCATAAAAGACCCCATAAGGCTAAAAGTTCATGCAATTGCTTTGTTGGATCTCTGAAAATCGAGGTGCATGGCACTAATATTATTACTAATAGAAGGTAGACAACTTACAAAAATTACACTTTATTGCCAAATTTGCAATTTTCCATGACACAATTAAAAATGACTAACATAAATGACTGATTCATATTCTTCTAGCTAGTCATTTTTTATGTCGTGACTAAATTAGTCATTTATTTTAGTCATTTTTAACTCAGTCACTTATTATCTAGTCATATTTGTTAATTGGTGACTAAATTAGTCGTTAATTTTAGTCGTTTATAGTTGAGTCAATCAAAATTGCTCATATTTAGTAGTAAATCACTTGGAAAACCTGTGGTGACTAGAATTTTTAGTCACCTAGTAGCTAATTCCTCATTTTGTACTAGTGAACACATCCATCAGACCAAATCCAGTTTCGATCCATCTGTATGTTCCTACCATTCAAATGATTATAGAACATGATAAAGCAATGACATACATAGTGGAAGTCGTGGCACCTATCATCACTTATGTAGTAGTGATATTCCTTTAGAAATTCTCTTTGCTCTTCACTGCTATTTGGGCCATGCCTATATGTGATATGCACCATCAAGGAAACCTGCTCAGAGTGATAATACTGACTTTGGATCTCATTTTGAGGTTGCAAAGTGTAGTTATCGGCAAAATCAACAACTAAAAGTATAGTACCACGAGGAAATGTATCTCTGCATATTCTAAACTTCTCATCCTGCCATCGTGCCAAGTGGACATGTTGAACATATTGATGTGTCTTTTCAATAAATTCCTTGATGAAGACACTAACTTGTACCTGTTGACACAAAATGATCTCAATATCAGGTTTTTTTTGTAAGTAAGGAATGAAATGCAACTGTCCAAACATAAATTTATAGATAAATGCATGTACCTGAGATGTCACCAGTTGTATTTTTTTGCTTTCTTTCCCTAGGACTATTTCATAGCTGATATATTTGAAAATTTTCATGTCTGTAACCATATTCCCAAATTCATTGTCTCCAATCTCATGCATACATTGGCTCAATAATGTCATTCCAGCACAGTTGGAGCAAGTTCCATCCAAACAGGATTTTGCATAGTAAGTTTTCCCCTCAGGCCTATTGCACATGATACTATGAATGAATTCTCTTGATGAGGTCGATGGTATTGTCAAGGAGCAATCCCGCACATGGTTAGTATGCAACACATGACGAATGTACACAAATGTTTCATAGTAATATTCATATTCTACATGGTATCTACAACAACAAGTGTTACGAAGAGTATTTATTCTAACATACCAGGGCTTACATTTCTCAAAAGATCTTTGCCCCAAATTCAATTTGTCTATGTTCATTCCTAAATTTGTCGTATAGTTATGTCTATGTTATATCAAGAAGATGCTTAATATGTGGTTCACGGTCCTTTGAACCCCTTCTCAGTTTTAGTACATCCTTCCGGTTTGAAGAAGGCCTTGTGTGATCATGCCAAAAACTCTACACTAGTCCCTTTACTGTATCAACTAGCTTCATGTCACGACGTGGCAACCGACCAATAAAGGCCCAAAAATCTGTCTGGGCAGTAGTGTCAAGATGTTCTCTTCTAATAGAATACCTACAGAGGATTTTTACATTCAAATTAACTAGTTTAGATGTAGGCTTGAGAAAACGAAGGACCCTGGTGTTCTTATTTACAATTGCTTGTGACAACACACGACGAGCCGCATTGTGGTCCTTTGACTGTGTGTTCTTACCAATTTTACCAAAGGCATCTACTAAGCTTTTAAC
>LPNX011026231.1:7669-19255 GCA_001517045.1 Pseudotsuga menziesii
AGACCTCTTTTACGAAGCTTAATCCACTAAATCACTCGAAGTATACCACTCAACTGGATAGCTAAAATCAATAAATAAGACACACACACACACACAAACACACCTAGAGAGAGAGAGAGAGAGAGAGAGGGAGAGAGTTTAGCAGTTCAGTATTCCAATTCCTAGAACAATAATTGACTATTTTAAATGATGTTGTCATGGTCCATTGAAGTGGATATGAAAATGTGTACCTATGGTGAATTAACTTCTGAGATTCAAAGCGGCATTGAAGATGAAGAGCTAAATCCTTAACCATATAATCAGGATGTCCAATGTTTTGTAACAAAAATATAGGAGGAACTAGAAGAAGAATCCCTTGGTTTAGAATAGATCTTAGCACATTATCGACAACTATCTCTCGGAAAGATGGTTAGAAAATAAAAGTATATAGATTATTCAACAGTTGCAAAACACCGCAATGACATCCTATTGATGAAAAATATTTTGAAGAGTGTTGTAGTTTAAATCCACAAGCATTTTGGCAATCTTCCAAACAATATTATGAAAAACAGACATTTTCGAAAGCAAAGGCATTTAGGAAAGCTATCCCTGTAAATCATGCAACGGGTAGACATGGATGAAGCAATTAATGAATCGCTCAAGTAGAAACCCATCTACCCCTCTACTTCAAAATTTATTGTTCGTCCTTCATGGTCAATAAACACAACGTAATGAAGAGAGGAAACAGGCTAATGGTGATTAATTATGCACCATTAAACGCAATCGCAACCAAATTCAAGTATCCTATTCCTTGCAAAGATCAATTATGAACCCATTCGATCGATAACGGGTTTTATAACAAGTTTGAGGACAAAAGTAGGCTTTACCATATCAAGACAACAATAGAAGACATCCATAAAACAACATCCAGGGCCTCTCAATGTTAGTATGAATGGATAGTCATGCCATTTGTACTCTGCAACGAATAACCTACATTCAAGGATGGATGGACAATAGTTTCATCCCGTACTATAATTTTGTACTCGTATATATCGATGACACTACTTTTTTCTTTCTCGATTGACAAGCATTACTCTCATTTATCACAGTTCTTGAAATCAATAAGAAAGCGTGGCATTTTTCTCTCAAAGAAAAAATGGCTACGATGAAGCCAAAAATAGATTTCCTTGGGATTCACATCAAATATGGGAAGGTAAAAACGTAACCACACATTGCAAAACCATCCTACAGTTTCCCAATAGAATTGAATCCCCAAAGCAGTTATAGTGTTTCCTTGGGTGCATCAATTGCATTTTTCCATCCCTAAAAGATGTCTCCTCTGAATGAGCACAACCCTAGAAATTACCTGAAAAAACCAATGGAGGTGGGTGGACGATCATACAACTGTAATCATGAAAATTAAAGAATAATCTTAGGCCACATTGTCACGAAGGATACCCATAGGAGAGCAGCTACATTGTATAGATTGATTCCTCAGCCTTAGGATGGGGAGCGACTTTAGAGAACTCTGGAAATATGGCTATGGAGTATGGTCACAAACAAACCATCGACTCCACGGTATCGAGCTTGAAATATATGCAATAATGAAGTCCTCTAAGGATTTCAAATTATTCATCCTGCCACATACATTTGTAACATAGTCTAATTATACAAGAGTGAGTCGGTTCTCACACAAAAGCACTGATTCAACAGTAGATACGCATGGCGAGCTTACCAAGTGGCAAAGCTTTATTAAAAAAACCGTGCATATCCAAGGGATGCTATAGAAAATGAGCTAATCCGACTTCATGTAGCTTGTGCTAGAATGGAACGACGGGAAAGTTCTTAATTCTCTTGTGCTATAATGGAACGAGGAGAAAGTTCTTAATTCTCTTGTGCTAGAATGGAATGAGGAGAAAGTTCTCGTTCGAAAAGAGAATCAAAGAGTGTAACAATAGAAGCAGCATGGACCTGATTGGTTCATGAACTCCCCAAAGAGGCCGTACACCAAACTAGTTCAAAGTTGAACCCTGGGATTATTTGGTTTATGTAATGTTAGAGATCATCATGGTGCAACATTCTGTCGGTGAATATCAACACAATTATTCCAGACAAAGTTTACTGCATACTAAGCCTCGTTGGGTCGATGCCTATTGAAGAATTTTGGTCAACCCATGTAAGGAAAAACAATACAAAATAGAATCTAAAACATGAGAATTAACAATGGCTCGCATTCCTTTAAAATTTGCACTTTCCCGCATAGTGTAGCAATGTATCAACCCAATAATTAAATCACAAATTAATGCTTCGTACCACACCTTCTCTCTTTCGATGCCCACGTCATTGACGTTACTTTAGAACCACGGTTATCTTGCTATCTCTTATCGATTTCGCCAGTGTCGTTGGGCCATCAACTAAGATTGTGATGGTAGGTGCCCAATTTGAGTTCCTAAGTCGAGCATAGTATCTTGTGACAAAACGTTTACTAGGGATGTCATCTACGAATGTGGGGAGACATCCCTTGGGCTTTTCCGCAAGGTGTTCCTATACACACGCAATTACAGAGGAAAATTAGTGTACGTTGATGGGTTGACTAGGTATGCTTCCCCGAATTTGTGGATGCCATTGTCACGACCCCAATTCAGCGCTCGTCGTTTGAACGATCGAACGGGACGTGTGGCACTGCCCGGGAGGCAACTTGGAGGCTTGGCCGCCCAGGCGCCTACCGACAGACTACGCCTCTCTGTTGCGGAAGATTTTAACACTTAGAATTATTTCAAGTTATATTCTTACACTTAGTTAACGTTCAACAAACACTTAACCAAAAAGACAACACAGAAATAAGAGGGGGTTGCCACACCGTAGAGCCACTGAAAACATTTTACATTAACAAGAGTGGGAGCACCCTTAACTCGGCTAATACTCCCGTGCGCGCCCAACCGGCTAAGGAGGCGCTCTGAAGTGCGCTCGGCCCCATGGCCGTGACATCCTCCCCCACTCAAAATGCTTATCGACCTCGGCAAGGTGTCTCCAAGGGCCTCGTCTCGGAAACCTGACTCCTCTACCGTCGCAGCCGTCCAACTCCCTGTCGTCGCAACAATCTGAGCTTCCGTAGAAACTCTTCCGCATCTATGGCTTCTAACCAGTTACTCCGCAACTAGTACTCCCTTCATTTCTTCCTGCTTCTGCCCGTTGCGCCCTTGTGATTTGATCGATTGGGTAGATGGTCCAACCGAAGCGTCTCCTCACAAGACGAACTTCTTCGATCTGAAACCAACTTTCCTCGGCTCTTTTCAACATCCTCTAGCCAACTGCATTTTTCATCTAAGACCTCTTGTATTTTGCTTGGCAATCTTTGTCTTTCTAGGTCACCCCTGCAAGGTGCCTAAGGCCTCGCCACCGTCGCCGGAAGTAGCAAGCCTAAGTTTCGCTAGATCAAGTGAGAAGAGATGGGCGATGCCATAGGCCATCGTCGCTCGTGCCTTCATCACATATGTACCTGAGTGCAGCCTTGGCTGCAGCGTCCCCGTAACTAAGCTCTTTCAAACGAGCCAAGTGCCCCTCAAACTCTGCGCCATCATATGTCAAAGTGCTCACCTATGCTGCCTCCTTGAAACCTTTTGGTGAGTCTGGCAAAGACTCTTCTCTGGTCTTTTCCAGTCGCCATTTTCTCTTAGCTTTCTTCTTCGCATTCTTACTCAACCCTTTGCATGGATCGTCCGTCTCCTTGCAAATTTCCAAGCTACCTAAAGTCATTGTCGCTTCTGGTGTCACTTGCCTTTGCAGTTCGTTGACGGCAATGGCTTCATTAGCCTCCCCCTTGTCTTGCAAGTGCTTGCTCTCCAAAAGCAAAAGGTCTGCCTCCGCTTCACTAGGACGAAAACCCACTAGAGCCAACTTTTCCTGAGTCAGCTGTGATTCCGGAATGCCCATCGCATGAACACAAAACTACACTATGTCTGCTGCATCACGTAACGGATAATCTTCAATGGCGTTTCTGTCACAGCGAGTGTTCTCTGAAATCTGATGTTCTTCGTTT
Organism: Pseudotsuga menziesii; assembly: GCA_001517045.1. Lineage (NCBI taxonomy): Eukaryota > Viridiplantae > Streptophyta > Pinopsida > Pinales > Pinaceae > Pseudotsuga > Pseudotsuga menziesii. Next base: position 11,688 of record LPNX011026231.1, read on the forward strand.
CTGAGGTTCAACACCTCAACGTGTTTCCCCTCCTCGTCAAGTCTTGGCTTAAACTGTGCTTCATATTCTCGAAGGCGCAAAGAGCCAATCTCTTGTTGGACTGCCTCTAGTCGTTTCTCCAACGAACGCAACGTTCTTTCTGTAGAACGTACAACCTCCTCAACGGTGCTTCTCTTGTCTTGTTCTACCGAGGTGTGCTGTTGATGTATGTCGTTTTGAGACAAGTTTCTGGGCTTGTTAGGGTCTTCGACAATCTGTACCGAAGACATCCTAGGCCAACGTCCCAGCTTGCTCTTCCTCGTCAAAGGAAAACTCCATGCTCTTGACTCTCCCAAGAAAACTAAGCGACCTGCGTGCGGAACCGGCACAACCTTAGCCAACCGAAGGAAATCTTGCCCAAGGATCGCCGAGTGATAATCCAATGGAACCACCTCCAAGTCAAATCTCCCTTGCCATCGTCCAACTGTGAGAGGATATGCATCTACTGTTCCTGTCACCGACTTCATCTCCGATTTCACCGCTTTGAACCGTGCTTGGCTGACTTCGAGCGAACTATGAAGTGAGGATACCGTTCTGCTGCTCACCAAGCTGTGAGTAGCGCCTGTGTCGACAAGTGCGGAAACTCTAAGGCCACTGACCGTATCTTCCATGAAACTCAAACTTTGTGGGTTGTCCTCTTGAGTTCCCTTCACTTCTCCAATGCAAGCTTGCACTGCATGCACAACTTCTATGATTTATGCGGATGGTTGAGGTGCCTTCAACACACTCAATGACGTTAACCTTGCTGTTGCATTTTCTTGACCACGGTTGCTTTCTCAGGGCAGTCCCTTGCATAACGGTCCTTCTTGAAAACGTTGCAGGCAATAAGCTTCTTTTCTGTTGCTTTCAACTGCTTCTGACGAACTCTCTATTGAGTGTTCTTCCCTACCTTCACTTGGTCTGCAGGTGTTGGCAACCGAAGCATCTCTAGTTTTGGCTGCAAAACCAAGTCTCGGAACGCACTCTCCATTCCTTGAACTCTTCCCAGCACTTCTTCGTCGCGCTTTCCAGTTTCTCTGTCAACTCTGACTCCCTTGCCGCGGATCCATCCATCGCAGAGATATCCAACTCAATTGTCCAACGAAGCTTCAACTTTCCCAGGAGCACTTCAATGGTACCCCATCCTGAGTTCGCCATCCTTCTTAACAGCTCACTTCTTCACTTGGCGCTTCCAACAGCGGCCTCGCAAGGAGCAAAGCCGCCTGCTTGCGAGTACGAAGCACTCCCAACAAAGCCTCCAAAAATGGCACACTTGCCTTGGCTTCCGAAAACCGTCCAAGTGCACCTTCGTTCTGCTACAGGCACACTCTAGTGCACTTGGCACCCCGGCGCACTTAGCACACCTCCTGCCTTGCTGTAGGCGCGCACTTGTTCCTCAAACACACCTCCTTCCTTGCTGAAGAGCTCGTCTTCCTTATCTGTGGAGCGCACTTCTCTAACGCATTCCTTCGTTTACTGTGGCGCGCGACTCCATCTAGTGAAGCACACCCTCACTGGCGCACTTTCCTTTGTTGTAGCGCACGTCTTACCCGGCACGTTACCTTCGTTCGTCGAGCGCCCCACCACTTGGCGCGTCGTCACGGTCTGCTGAGCGCGCGTCTCCCTCAGAAAATGTCTCCATCTTGAGCGCACGTCTCCGCGGACGCTCGTTTCTGCAGGCACCTTCTTCACTGCCAGCGTGCTCCTTCACCGCGAAGCGCGCTTCTGACTAGCACGTTACTACGAAGCGCTACTTCCGGGCGCGGCTTCTGCTGACACCCGCGGGCGCGTTCCGCCGACACCCATTTCCTTAGCGCCCCGGCTGCTGCGAGGTGCTCCACGATCGACCTCTGAGATGTGGCTTCCTATCGGCTACACAAGCTCCTCCTCGAAACCACCTTCATCTTGGCAACAATGTCTGCTCCAATGCTGCCGCAGAGCTAAGCTCTGATACCACCTGTCACAGCCCCAATTCAACGCTCGTCGTTTGATCGATCGAACAGGACGTGCGGCACTACCCAGGATACAACTTAAAGGGTTGGCCACCCAAGCGCCTACCGATAGACTACGCCTCTCTGTTGCGAAAGTTCTTAACACTTAGAATTATTTCAAGTTATCTTCTTACACTTAGTTAACGTTTATCAAACATTTAACCAAAAAGACAACACCGAAATAAGAGTGGGGTTGCCACACCACAAATCCCTTGAAAGCGTTTTACATTAACAAGAGTGTGAGCGCCCTTAACTCGTCTAATACTCCCATGTGCGCCCAACCAGCTAACACGCACAAAATACAAAGATTGCAAAAACAAGCCAACAAGGTGTCATCACTAACGTCTGCCGCAGCTAGTGCGCCCAGTGGTGAAGATCGCAGAGAAGAACGCCCAGTTAACAAACTTCGTCACCTTGCTTCATGCTACTGTGTCTCCGTCCTCTGCTTCCAACTTCGCTTGGAAGCCACTTCTTGGATTATATGCCTTAGCGCTCTTAGGATCCGCTTTTATATGGGAGCGCTCTTGGCCTTGCCAAGACGCGCGCTCCCCAACGTTCGCATCACTCGACCACTAGGTCCACTTTAGTTTCCATGTCATCGGCTAAGGTGGGCGCTCCAACCGAACGCGCCACCTCCTCATGTGCCAACAGCCTCCGTCGGTTCCACTCGCCTTCCGTGTCGCGGGAGTCTCCTTGGCGTCGTGTCTTCCCGTGGGTTGGGCGAGCGCGCCGACGCCGACTTCCGAACTCCACATGCAAGCGCACAGGAGCACGCGCTTCCTCTGTCCATGTCACATGAGTGCTACCTCCCTGGAGCTCTCCCAATACTACGCTGAGTGCTCCTCAAGGGTGCGCGCTGGCGCTCCTTGCCAACATGTCTTCACCTAGCCGCTCCACCCTCGGTTGGGAGGGCGCCCCTCTTTATTGCACTTAGCGCGTCTGTTTGCCTTGGCAAGGCGCCACCTTGTGGCATCTCCACTGTCCAATGTTCCGTCGGCGCGCTACTTCGACGTGCGCCCAAGCCAACTACCTGGGCGAGAGCACTTAGACTCTCTTGGGTGTGGGAAGGAGGCGCTTTGAAGTGCGCTCGGCCCCGTGGCCGTGACAACCATCCCTAAGAAACCTATACGTGTACCCTAGTGCACCTCACTATCGGGGATTCGTATCAGGCAACTAACACGCAGAACTAGTTCAAATGCCTATCAACGTCAGTCTACATTGGTTAGAATTGTTATCTAGTGGAAATCTTACGTCGTTAGCGAGATGTGTTTAATAAATTCCCATCAATGGTAATATATGTTGGACATGTGTTGTACTCTTTGTAGGTTCCCAGAGCAAGGGGGCGTGCGGGGCCAACGAGCCACCAGCAAGAAATTTTATGGGTCCATTTTGAGTTGTTTTCGGCCCATTGTAAACTAATTATGGTTAAGGAATCTGGGTTGTAATCTAATATGGGTTAATGGAATAGGGATTTGGATGCTATAATATTGCACTGCAAACATAGGAGATAATACAGTGAGATAGAGAGTGGAGAGACTCTCGTGAGCGTTGTTTTTCCCGGTCTTTGGCTTCCAAGGTAAATATTCCTGTAACGTGTGCATAGTTCCCCAAGCCGGTCAATCGATGACGTGCCTCTAAGAACAATAGCAACATATCGGTGTGGTTAAAAAGAGGGCGTCGACGCTAATTCTGTCAGGAGGGGTGTAGGTGTTTCCCACCGTTTATCCTTCAAAGCCTGGACTCGTGGGAGGTCCGTGTTAAGCCACTCTCCCCTGGATGCGTGATGGTGACCGTTGGTTGCACACTTGCTGGGGAAGTTACGTGGATGTTGGAAACACTTCCACTTGCGATTTATATCTGGATGAAGGTCAATATAGTCGATGCTCCAGTGTATTGCAGTAGAAGAAAGGATATGACATGGAAGATGGAAGTAGGTTAGGGAGGAAGGATGGTTCAAAGTTAGGTGAGAGCGTTGTCTAGGAATTAAATATAGGACGCATCAGTTTTGTACTTGGTTCCTAGCTTGTTTAGGATACCCGCCTGGTTCATTTATGACAATCTTGGTGCTAAAATTCAATTCATATTGAATTAATGCGATTTAATAAAGGCTCTTGAATGTTGCCAGTTTACTTAATTTACTATCTTGTATGTTGGGTTGTGAACATGCATGAACTATCCGTTAGAGGTAGCGACTGTTATTATTAGTACGCACGCAAGCTGTGTGTCAGATAGGTGTGCATCCATCACCTACACGTGTGCACTAGTATTGCCTTAAAAATACACTACTTATTAATTTATATTATCAATGATTCGATGCATGATGGGTGTGGTGAGAAACTCAATTGTATGCCTATAAGTTACCTTCCATTTAGGGTTTAATTTACGTTTTATTATATAACAAAGTCACATTTTATTCAAGGTTTAGTTAGGCCCATTTCATCAGAAGATTGAATTCATAAATCTTACCAAGGATTTGATTTGATTTGAATTTTGCACGTAACTTGGTCTTGGGTAGGATCTGAAGAAAGGAGGCATTGCTTTATTATTATGGGACCCTCCTGGGAAAGGGGGAAGCCACTCTTCTCCCGAGGCTAGGAAGGATGCAAGGGAAAGGCATAAAGGCGAACATTATATCAGAAGGATCAGGGGTTATAATTTTGAAGAAGGGTTGAGGATCTTGGAAGGGAAAAACATGGAGAGCAGGATACTGGGTTGTAACACTGAGCTTGAGCCAAGAACTATTGGCAAGGAATTCTAAGAGGTTATTGGATGGTGTTGCTTTGTTAGAGGCACAGGAATGGAGGGCTAGGAAACCCACCGATTCCTAGAGCTAGGAAACTACATAAGCACCTAGTTGGCTAGGAGGATAGATCGCATTTTTGGGCAACACTTGATTGATTCAGAGAGTTGCAAAGGAACTGTATTGCAAAATTAGATAGTCTCCGAGCTAATTTACTATATCTTTGCTTTGATCGAGTCATGTTAGGTAAATTGTATCAATTATTATGAACATCTACTCTAACTATCAAGATCCATTAATTATGGTAGATAAATTGTGGCAATTAAATTATGTAGATACATTGGTAGTTGAGGCGTTAAATTGGTGGTTAGAAGCTGTGCGAAATAATAAATAAATAAAAATACAAATTCCAATCGAAAATTCAGAGGAATGCTGGAAAGAAAATAGCTAGATAACTATATTGATTAACACCCATTAATAATGAAGGGTGTCACGAATTTGGATTGTAATTTTGGTGGTCTCTAATCTAAAATCTTGTGGTGATAGTGGGAGATTGATAAGAAGGGCGATGCCATGTGCATGCTTATTTATATAAACCTCACTTCTCAATGTAAGTTGGAGGTGAGTCGGGCCTCCTCAAAGATGTCACATGACACATTACAAAGGTCAAAACAAGTATGCAACGGCCCATTTAATCGGCGACAAAGGGATTTAGTGCAATTTGTAATTCTGATTGGTTTGTGATTTCTTTTTCTCCCTCCATGCCATGGTTCCATCCTAGAACCTTTTCATCTAGTTGATTAAAGCACTGCAAATTCATAGGATGCACATTAGGCCAATAGGAAGGCAGTAAGCCACACAATATTCATAATACGCATTGAAGCCGTAAAGAATAGCATATGGTAAGGCTTGTGCCGGTCTTATGTTGATGTGAACGCATACTAAGTATTGACACGATTGTTGGATGCTTGTTGTAGATCTAACGTTTGCGGTCTGGAAACGGAGCTATGGGCATACTCCAAACGAGGAGGCGTAGTCCGCTTGTGAGTAGTCACGGCCAGGTCAAACCCCAACGACAAAATCAAGGCAATGTTGCACGATGGACAAGGGGGGCCCAAAACCGATCGGTTCTGGCACAAGTTGGCGTGACATCTACACTTCCCGAAAATTTCTTGCAAGTATTGATATGCGTTCTACAGTTGTTGTAACCCAAGGGGTTAGCTCAAGCGGTTGTTACCAACGTCGTTGGAAAATTGGCCAGTTTCGTGGGTCCCATCTAGACGCATATACGGAGGCGACTACTCCCATGTGCTTGCTTAACGATCGACACTATTGGAGTTGGAGAGGATTTGGCGATGGATCAATGGTCTAACTACCAAATGCATGTTTGAAGAATGGCCCAAATAGGATACATTTTCTTAACAAGCTTCATCTTATGAGGATGGATGCTAACGCACCCAGATTTAACATTGTACAAAACATGATTGACACAATTCAATTCGGTCGGTCCCTCGCTCTTTGGACAAGAAGCCGTGAGTGAGGGGTATCTAGTAAGCCAAATTAACCCATATGCTTTCCTCGGGCCTAGTACGATTGTTGTGTGTTTTGGGCTACATCGACAAGGGCGAGTACAAGCCACTGGCAAGACTTTCGAGGTTTATAGTAACTGCCGACCTTCGCCGACCGAGAAAGCGTCTTCGAACTTACATGATATATTGACAATGAAAACGAGGAAGGATGGAAGTGTAGAGAGAGCATGGGTGTATTTTAGTTTTGGAATAGCAGAGTTATATCCCACATGGGTAGTGGGGATGGAAGTAATGAAAGGGAGGGGCATAAGTAGGGAAAAGGAAAGCTCGGAAAACATACTTACCTGGGCGGGGTCGATCGATGATCAGCAAGGTCGATGGCCTAGGAAGGCCACCTCCATTGCACTTGGGAGGGGTGTCTACCTAGCATCTCCCACTGAGGAGAGTGCACGTCATAATTTGTGGCAGCGGAGGCTCGCGTTCGCGCGGCCTCCACAATAACAACAACAAAAGGAACTACAGCAGCGAGTCGAGTGACTCAGCGAGCTTCCAGAGCGAAAAAACTACAGCAGCGAGTGGAGTTGGTTCATGGTCACTTGACGCCCTTTAGTACGGTTCCTCAGTCCAACGAGTTGAGGTGCCGGTAGTTGAGAGCAGCTGCCAAGAAACGATTAAGAAGATGCGATTCAATTTGCTGCATGCATTCGTTCGGAATTGTGTGGTAGGCCTTGGTATTCTCTTTTCCCTCTGCGTGAGAGAGAGCCAGCCATTCTTATTCTTTGTTTGCTGTGCGAGAGAGGGCGCACCCAGCTCAGCTGTGGGCTGATTGATCGATTCTACAATAATACTACTCGAATTTAGCTTTTAGTTTTCAAAACGGTGTTTGTTCTTAGCTGTCCGCTGCGTTGTAGTCACCGTAATTAGGATTACATTGAACTCCCAAAAGCATATATTGTTAGATCTTCCTCTGTGGGGGGGTGGGTTTGTTAAAATTCGTGGTTTTATCTCTCTCTCGCAGACCAAGACCAAGGGTGCTATTATCTTCCCACTGCGACAACACAACAGTTCCCAGTCACCCCTAGTATGTGAATGTGAAGTCGACAACAACATCCACTGTGAGTGAATCGGCCTCCACACCAAAACTAAATCAAATTAGACAGCGAGTCCACTAAAATAACTACGGTTGGCTGCTGCTGCGATGAAGGGATTCCATGTTGCTCTTCTTGTTATTCTTTGTTGGCTCTGCTCTGCTCCGCGTGACAGACAGGGCCAATGCCAGGACTTGCTCAC
>LPNX011026261.1:5207-92848 GCA_001517045.1 Pseudotsuga menziesii
GGGTACTAAGCAGCTTTGCTGCTAATTTCACTTGTTTCATATATTGAGTGTGCAAATAAAATTGATTACCAGTTAGTAGTCACACAAGAATGGCTTTACCCGACGAAGCAGTATATCGAACAACCAAAACACATCCTATTTTTTAGAATTCGAAAGAGAATTAGTTGCTTCATTCGCAATTTTGACTGCTCAACTAGTAATTTTGACAATTTGAATAGTTTTGAATTACGACGATTACTTAAATCAAATAATTACAGGTTTCAATTTCAATTTTTAGACCAGATTTTGGTAACCAAATAAAAAAACAAAGGAAGTATTTTTCTTGTTCGAGGTAAAGGTAAAATAAGGTAGAAGTGAATAGAATAATCATAATCAAATATAAACCAGCCAAGCGGTGTGCCAAGAGTTGACTAATGGTCAACCTTTGGGAAGTGAATAGAATAATCCCGAGACGGCGGGTGTGCCCACAAACACCCTCCTTCCCTTAATTTTATCTTTAGAATGAATGAGTGACTTATAGCCTCTGCACATGCATAAAAGAAGCGAGTTGTTTAAAGAGGGGACTCTTTTACCTTTGTTTTTGGCTGGTTTTTATCAGTTTTTTTCTATGAATCTTCACAGAATTTTTTAAACGTTTAAAAACACCGCTAGATTTTACAGAGTGTGAGTGTTTGGGGTTTTTTTGTCACTTGATTTCATTTCTAAGCTTAAAATCGCTCAACAAACAACATAAATTATATATTTTGTAGATTAAATTCATCGGCAAAAAATTAGTCTAAAAGTCAAAAAGTCCCGTGGTTAGATGACATCACATAGGCCAAAACATCGGTTTTACCCACAAATTAATTTAAAAAATAGGAGACGTGTCATTCAAGTACATTGTTTTGATATTTATTAAATTTAAATTTTAAATGTGTGGAGCATTTTTATTAGATGTTAGATTTCATTTAAACAGTTGTCAAAACTTGTCAAAACTTTTCCAAAACGAGTATCAAAAGGTTCTTAAATGACCTCGTGGAGCCTAGCTACGCCTTGTTTTAAACCGATGCCTTCATAATTACGTCCATGTCCAGTTCTAGCGGGCTCTAAGCACACTTTTCACCTCCATGTGCGAAGGCTATCTATTTGTGTAGCAAACTCACGGCAAAAGAAAAGCCATTTCATCTTGTTGATCGATCCACGTATTATATTCTCATCTTCTCATAATGATTATTTCGCCAATGCACAGGTGCACGGGACAACTAAAGCGTCGGTATTAGTGATCAAATTTGAAGGGTGCCTCTTAATTTAAATTAGAAAGGTAGATTCATTTTGATACAGATTGGGGTGCCTCTCCTCAGTGTAAATTGGATAATGGGATGTCTTACTTCAGTTAATTTTGCAATAATGGTTAATGGTACCCCCTCTCAGTTCTTCAGTGCCTCTTGGGGGATCAGACAAGGATGCCCATTGTCTCCTTTGTTGTTCATACTTGTAATCGAAGGTCTGAGTCTTTTGATCTGATGCTAGGGTACATGGTCTCATCAGAGGAATAAAAATTTCCTCTTCACTCGCCCTCACTCACCTCCTTTTTTGTTGATGATGTGATATTGCTTGGTACCGGTACCCTTCCTGAATGGATTTCCTTTGAAGTCATTCTTAGTACCTTCTGTAAGGCATCAGGGATGACCATCAGTATTGACAAATCATGCTTTCTCTTCAACAATGTTCATGAGGTTACTCTAGGTGATATTGCTAGAGTCATTCCTTATAAAATAGAGGAGTCATTCCTTATAAAATAGAGCCTATAGCCTCGGGTTTCAAATACCTCAATTTTTATCTTAAACCACTGGGTTATAAGGTCAGTGATTGGAACTGGTTGGTATTGAAGTATGAAAATAGAATCCATAACTGGTCTCATAAGCTTCTTTCTTTGGGTGGTCTTTTGATCCTTGTCCAAGCTGTCCTGTCTAGCATCCCTATATATTGGCTTGGCCTTGCTCCCCTCCCGGTCTCTGTCTTAAACAGGCTTAGAAGCATTACTTTTGATTTTTTATGGGGATCTATAGGGAATAAACACAAGTATCATTTAACTCATTGGAAGCAACTTGCCTGGCCGAAGGAGAACGGTGGTTGGGGCATAAAGAACCTACATTAGTTTAGTATTGCTCTGAGGTTAAAAAAATTCTGGATGGTATTACACGGTGAAGGAATGTGGCATGATGTTATTATGGATAAGTATTTAAAGAATCTCTTTGTTGTGGCTTGGATCAGAGGTAAAAAATTTAACAGCAGAGGAGTTTCTATTTTTTGTAAAGGATTCTTGCAAAATCTTCCATGGATGGGAAGATGTTTATCATGGCAAGTTGGTAACGGACATGATGTTCTAGTGGGTATTGACCCTATCATTGGAACTACATCTACTCACACTCTTCCAACGGAGCTCAGATATTTCTTGGAAGACTTGGATATTACCACGCTATCTCAAGCATGTAATACTCTACCTGGAACACATCACTACTGGTACACGTCTAAGGACCTGTGCATTGCTGGTGAATGGAAGCATGCTTGGGACATATTCATGAGGGGACTGGAGATGGGAAGAATTAGACTCAACACTCAGCCGGATTCACTTGTTTGGGATCATAATAGGTCTGTCGGTTTAGAGACAAGATTGTTTATGATTGTATTGTCCAATCCACTCTACCCCCGACTGGTAACAGCCTGCAAGCCCTTATTTGGTCTGGTACCTTTCCCACAAAAATAAGTTTCTTTATATGGCTGGTGCTGGAAAATAAAATATTAACATGGGAAAATCTCCAGAAGAAAGGTTGGACAAGGCCTGGCATTTATGCACTCTATATAGATGATGAAGACAATGCTCAACATATATTTTCATCATGCTCCATGTGGAATGATGTTATCAGTCATCTCAGTGGACATTTCCATTTCATTCCCCCTCTTCAGTGTGACAATATTTTTAACTATATGAGGAACTGGACTAATAGGTTCTCTAAGGACTCGGCCTGCTGCTACCTTCTCTTCTTCGTTATGTGGAATATTTGGAAAGCTAGAAATGCTTATATATTTGAAGGAAAAAATCTCTCTGTCCTGAGCATTATTCTATAGACTGAATACTTATCACAGTTGTATCAGCCTCCCTGCAGAAAGTCTAAGAATCCTAGAGCCATAGGCTCAGGCCCTGTACTTGTTTATCCCTGTGGTTTTTTTGACAGGGCATCAGCCAACAATATTGGAGGAGTTGGTATCTGTATACACCTAAATAAGTCTCATTCCTTCGAGTTTGCTCTAGGGGATAGAACTTGTACCAACACTAAAGCAGAATTGATTGGCCTATGGGCTCTTTTGCATATTGCCCAGGTGATGGGGATCTCCACTCTTAATATTTTTGGGGATTATTTGGTCATTATTAACTGGGTTAAGGGTACTCATGCCCTTTCTCCACCTGAGCTCAGTCATTCGTGCAGGGATATCAGGAAACTCAATTCTTGTTTTCTAACTTGTCCTTATGCCATATCTACCATGAACATAATCAGCTTGCAGACAGTCTATCGAAGTCTGCCCTATCTTTGGCTCCTGATTCTGGTATTTATTCTGAAAATTTTGATGGCCTTATGGTCTCTCGTGACACTTTTACGCTCTTTTGAGCTTGGTGCTGGAGCTTGTTCTCCATTTATTTTTTTAGCACCTTTATGTAGTTTGGAGCGGGTGACTTCTGATAGTAGATCTGCACTCTTATATTCACGATAGAGATGGGTTTGACGGACAGGACCACTTTTTGTCTTGACTGGATTGTGAATTTGATGGGTATGTCCCTGAATCTCCCCCTCGGCAGCTTGTTGTGTTGAGACTTATTATTGGTTTGCAGTTTTCCAATTCTCTCCCTTTGAGCATGTATGATTGTAACCCTTAATCAAGGATGGCACTTTATATGCCCTTTGATTCATTTCATGAAAATCAAGGACATGCTTTTTTCCTTCTGAAAAAAAATTAGAAAGGTAGATATTCATGCATCTTTTCAAGATGAAAAGCTTTAAAAAAATGTATTTTTCAATTGACAATAACAAATTAATCATACACTTCATTAAAAAATATGTTAAATACAAAATTACATTTCCAATATTAGTAAATACAGATTTTATAAATAAATAAATAAACACAAAATGTTATATGCATATGTCATTTATGGACTTTAACATAAACTTTACAGAAAATTAATCATACACTTCATTAAAAATATATTTTAAATAAAAAATTACATTTCTAATATAAGTAAATACAGATTTTATAAAAAAATTAAATAAACACAAAATGTTATATGCATATGTCATTTATAGACTTTAACACAAACCTGACAAAAAACCAGATTTACAAATATAGAAAATAAGTATTCAAATTCAAATTTGGAATTGAATATTCTTAAAACAAAATAATGCATGAGAAACACTGAAAACATTAAAAACCTCAAATGCCTAAAAGAAATGGTTGAAATTTATTTAAAAATGCTAAACATGTTTAATAATCCTCGAAATTTTTAAAACCTCAAATGCCTCAACATGCATGAAAGAACTTGATGAAATGTATTTAAAACTTGACAAACGTGTTTAATAATTACATACTGCTTATGAGTTGGCTAAGCACAATAAGAAATTAGTCAGGGAGAAATGAATGAGTAATTTTCATTTGATAAAGATTTGTTTATGTTGTAGGATTTGTTGTCAAGTTGGTGAGGCAACCACAATATAAAATAGCTTAAATTAAAAAAAATGAAGTTGGCTATTATCAGTCCAATAAATTCAATCTCTCTAGCTCTATAAAATATTCATTTTGAATCCATGGTAAGTTTGTATTTGGAAAAAAAATATTTAATAAGAAGGTGCATACATTAAAAAAATTGAAGTTGGCTATTATCAATCCAATAAATTCAATCTCTCTAGCTCTGTAAAATATTCATTTTAAATCCATGGTAAGTTGAGTATTTGAAAAAAAAAGTTTTAATAAGAAGGTGCATATTTTCCAGGTCCAAATGGACACACCATTGTATCTTTAAAAGCACCTTCTAGCCTAGAAACTGAAGTGGGAACAACAACTTCAATTAGATTCTCTTTAAATCTACTGCCAAAATTTACATGAAACAAATATTTGACAGAATTACATCAAACAAATATTTAAAGAAGAGGAGGACATTCCACAGCCCTGGAAAATAGTTTCCTGAAAACATAGTATTGATTATTTAAATACAACGAATACACAATATCAGAAGTCTTTTAAATTGTATTAATTTTGTCAAAATGAAATGATACTTTATATCCCATAGCAAAAGTATGTTTCATTGTTTTCACTCATCATATTCCTTGCATCCCCATTTCATGTCTTAAAACCAGCCTCCCAAAAGACTAAGAAACTGAGATTTGAGACTATACAGGTTTCCCAAAAGGCTAAGAAGCCGAGATTTGAGACTACACAGCTTTCCCAAAAACTTTCAAAAAGTAACTACCAAATATCCATATTTTTCATTACTAAAACTTCAAATAAACGAGTGGTCCAGCCAATTGTTTTGTAGCGTTCTGATTGAAACTTACATTCACATTCTTCAAAATTACCAGATCTTAGATGAATCTATTATCCTAGTACAATAGGCTTTCTAGCTTTCACTTCTTTCCATACATCATAAATAGCATTCCAGTCTACCTCATTTAGAGCATGAGGTGCACTAAGAGAAAGAAACATTAATATATCCAATGTTTCTAAAGAAAGTCTTGATTTGTCATCATTATTTATCCGATTTAATTTTGAAATCCTCTTTCACATACTCTGTTGTGCTAGCTGGAATAACAAGAATAACTTGCCATAGACGCATCAAACATGGAAATCCTTCAAACCATTCATGCTCACCTCCACATAGATCCCATGCTCCAAACATATGCTTTTTGGGGTATGATTTATAAACAGTCCAAGTAAATTCATCGATTTCACCAAAACATTTAACACCATCCACAATGGGTAAGTCCCCAACACTAAATTTCTCACATCAACATGTTAGCCATCTTCTTGTTTGAGAGTCCCTATCATCCATATCCTCGTAATAATTACGACGACTAAAAAACTTAGCAGCATTAAATATAGGTAAATCTGTGAACCTTGCATTGAGGGAGTCAATCACCTTCATTACAAAAAAATTTCCCAACAAAAAGCAGTCATCTAGTGTCCCTGATCTTTGTGACTTGGGAAAACCTTCAAACCTCAATGTATGTATGTGTACCATACCAGTGCAATCTATAAACTCAAGAGTTCCTTGTTGTGTTTTACTTAAAAAAGATGATATGTGCATTGCACCTGCCCCAAATATGCCTCTTAACAATCACTTACGAAGCAAGCTAATAGTGATATCCAAAATAGTTCCAATAGATGTGATATCAACATGGTCTTCTTGGAACTTTTTATTTATCTTATTTAACTCAATAAGCACATCAGCAAGTAAATGGATGCAAAATTGCACTTGGAAGATTGTGGCCACCTCATACATTTTTTCCCCCAACTCCCAGTCCCTTAACAAAGCTGGAATGAGTTTAACAAGTCTTTTCCATGAATTTTCCTCTAGACATCCACCTAATATGATGAACTTGTAACACTTATAACCTTGTGATTTGAAATGAATCCATGAGATATTTTAATTCTCCGTGTCTTTTAGCATATTTCCCAAGCCATGAATAAACCTTGTTTGCAAACTTATCAATAGCTTGCAACTCTAGAAAATAAGATGAAGCATCATTTGCTGCTAATGCTTCTATATGAGCTATGCAGTGGATGTCTAATAAATTAGGAGCATGTCAACGAAGCTTAGTAGATAAACCTTCATGAATGCCCCTCATGGATGAGGCCCCATCATATCCAAATCCAACTAACTTTATCAAGGATAGATCCATTTCTGCTAAAAGAGATGTCACAGCATCATACATAGACTGTGACGTTCCATCTTTAATTTGAAGCAACTTTATGAATTTTGTAACACATTGACGTCTTCCCTCATTTGTCAAATATGTAATATAAACGATCAAATGTTGCACCATGGTCTGATCAGTACTTTCATCAACTGAAATTGAGTAAAATGGGCTGTTAGAAATCTCATCTTTTAGCTTTTTCCAGTATACATCCTTAGCAGCTTGTAAAAACCTTGTAAAAACTCTTTTCCTGACGTTGTATTTCTATATGAAGAGTATTCATCTGTTAGAGGCATGTGAGGAGTGTTTTTATACCTGTTCAAGTCACATATTGACTTATCTGCTTATAAAGGAAAATTATGTATGGCAACAAAATACATATTTTCGATCAATGATATAATCCTCTCCTTCTCAGCATCTACCATTAGCTCTACATGTTTGGTAATTGGAAGCGTACTTCGCTTTCTTTACCCTTCTAAAAGTCGCAAAGCAAATTTATGAGCCTCTGATTTTGCATGGATGTTTAAACCACTAACTTGAAGAGTCATACTTCCTTCTTTAGCAAATGGGGTTTCCCTTTTAAATTTTACACACCACAAACACTTTATCCTTTGAACGCCATTACAATCATTTATAGCATAAGCCCAAGGGACTCTTGTTTTCCATTTGGACATGAATGCTCTTTTGGACCTCTTTGATGGTTGTTCATCTTCAAGAGGTTCTGCACTATCTGATTCATGGCTTTCAAGTGGATTATCATCAACTTCATTTTCAAAGTGGCATGGTTGATTGGAGTGTTGAGGGATACCAAATGCATCAGCGAGTGAAAGTTGTTTTTTATCCTTTCTAGGACGACCAAGAGGTGGCATTTCTCAATAATTTATCCCTGTATTCAATTAATGATATAAATAAATATAAAACACAAATTAATGACATATTAATCACTAACATAAAATAAAAACAAATACTTCATATGGAGTTCTTAGGACTAAGCTATATAAATGCTACAATTTCCTATGCACTCTTACATATTATAACTAATGAAAGTTAAGAGAAAGTATAATCAAGCTTTATATAGCATAGAATGTACTCGAATACTAGTTCAACCTTTTTTTTATTGACTTTCTCAAAAGAGATGTTTAACAGATTAAGTTTTGGCCACATGACATTCTCAAAAGAGATGTTTAACAGATTATTTCTTCTGTCAGTGAGGATAAGAAGGCTTGCTGAAACTAGATTTTGCAAGTGTCTTTGACAAAAAGATCTTGGTAAATTATTAACAAGGCAAAAGTCCATAATTTGTAAGGAGATTTAGCATTTAACTGTCCACATCTCTTTCAGCATGGGTATTGAACTATTTTATGTCTAATTAGGCCCCACCTCTTATTAAAAGGTGGCACAAATAAGGCTCTAAGTAGAGGGAGAGGGTTTTTTACTGTTGGCATAATGTTCAGCGCTCTCAATGAGTTTCACTATATGTTCTAATAGCCTCTCCGTAAATCCTTAATTGGGATGGTTTCATATTTCCATAAGGTACGCCTTTTTGATCTAATGGCCACTTCAACTCCCAACAAGTGGTATCAAAGTGGGGTAGAGGGCTTGAAACTCACTTGGATAATGTTGAGAGGGAGACTGCTGGAATAATGTTCAGTGCTCTCGTTGAGTTTTGCGACATGGTCTAACAACCTCTAGGAAAATCCTTAATTAGGATGGTAGCAGGTTTCCATCAGGTGCGCCTTTTAAGTTTAATGTCCAGCTCAACTCCCAACAGTTACAAGTTCCAAGTCTCAAGTTCAAGAACATGTTGTTAATTTCCATCTCCAATCCTTCTGAATTCTTTAGTATTAGGAATCAAGACAACCATTTTAAACAGATCCTTGGAGATTGCTACTTATTTGAATTTATCAATTGTTCTGCTAATATCCATCTCCAATCCTTCCTTAAAAGGACGAGCATTTTAAACAGATCCTTAAAGATGATTGCTTATCTGAATTTAGCAAATGTTCTCCTAATTTTCATCTCCAATCCTTCCAAATCCTTCCTTATTAGGACAACCATCTTAAACAGATCCTCAAAGATTGCTACTTCTCTTAATTTAGCAAGTTGTTTTTCATTTTTTGTATGTGGCTTATAGCTGAAAACTCTACTTCGCATCGTCTCGTGTCAACACATATCAAACTATTTTGTGTCTAACATGATGATTTATAAGTAGAGTTTTTACATAAGGTTATTACTGTTTATTATGTCTTAGACAGGGGACATTTATATTTAGTTCAGCTCTATTAATATTGCTCTGTTGGATTTTAATCTTTTTTGCTATTAGCTAAAGTATACATATCAAACAGGATTACAAATTTGTATACATGAATTTCTTGGAAGTATGAATTATAGATCTGAATTATTGCTAAAATGTATTGAATAAATTGAGTATAAATCTGTCATTTTAAACTAGAGTTAGATCTATTGTTTACGTGAGAATGCAAAGAGTGTATCTTATCAATTTACATCCTTGGTTAGATCTATACATTCAAATAAAAATGATATATGTTAGAAGATGAATCCATTCTATAGATCTGCACATACCTGTAATTATATTGTTGGAATGTTATCGATCTAACTCTACATGGGAGAGTGTCGGAAACATTAAGACGTTATGTTCATTCTGATAGCCAAAACCAAGCCGACTAAACTTGAGTTTAGGGCTTAGTCGATCTTAAAGTTTAATTTTCACTTTTCACGCCGACGACTTTTCTTTTTACTTGTTGGTGAAACTTGTCTATCTCTCGACTAGACAAGTTTATAAATTTTAGTCGGTCCTACACTCAACTAAATTTACTTCGACTTACTTGTCGGTTCTACCGACCAGTTTTTACCTCGACCACTTGTCACTTTGACCAAGTCGGTTGACTTCTTGTCTTCGACCAAGTGGGCTCACTTCATGTCTTCGACCAAGTTGGCTCACTTCAGTCAACTCACTCAATCGACCACTCAAGTCGGCTCACACAACCGACCACTCAAGTCGGTGATCTCTTTGACCACTCAAGTCAGCTCACACAACCGACTTAGTCTGTTCACTTTGGTCGAAATCTACAGAGTATGTTTCTTAGTCTAAAGACTTAAGAAATTACAAATGCTTTTCACCTGTGAGTAAGATGAATTAAAATAGACACATTTACAAATCCAAAGAACTTATAAAAACATATTCCCAAATACGTAGGAAGACTTGAGTCGACCAATGTGCCGTAAAACCTGGAACTTTCACGTGGTGAGATTTTTATGGGTTCTTTAATATTTCACTTAACAGTAATTGTAAAAGACATTTACAGAAGTAAATCTGAAAATATGTGCGGCCAAATAATCATGCATTCAACCATAGACTATTTCATATAATTAACTATGCAGAAATAACAAAGTATTACAAACTTGTCGATTACAAACTAGTCGGTCCAAACTTGTCGGTCTACAGAGCTTCAACTCTTTGACTAAGTCACATGCACAGAAGCTTGAGCTTCAACTTCTCTTTCTCACCCTGAGTTCCTCTGCTGTATAATGTCTGTGTCTGTGTAAACTGATTTACAATTTGCTTCTTCTATTTATAGGCAACCTAAAAATTGCTTCAACATGGGTCGACTGACTCACCATTAAAGACTGTAATAACTATCTATCTAACAACTTAGCTTCAGAAATAAAGTCGACTGGTTTACATTGTTGAATCGTGGACTCTTCCTTCTTGTCAGACTGACAGACAAGATCTTGACTTGTACAGACTCTGACAGAGTCGGCTGGAATTCAAGTACAGATCTGCGAGTAATTACATTTTTCCAACACTCCCCCTTAATTATAAGCAGATGGGGATTTTTAAAACAAAATTTACAAAATGTTTCAGAGCTTAGACATGCTCTGTTTATGACAGAGTTCACTGTGGTGAACTTGTCATTCCAAGATAACTATGCAGATACTGAAAAGTATCCTTTTCCAATGGCTTTGTGAAGATGTCGGCAAGTTGGTCTTCAGACCTACAAAATTCCAAACAAATTTCCTTGTCGTTCACCAGCTCTCTTATAAAATGAAACCTTGTGTCGATCTGCTTGGTTCTCTTGTGAAACACATGATTCTTTCATAATGCTATGGTTGAATTGTTTTCACAGAAGATTGTTGTCGGTTCTTGATAGTTCTGTGACAAGTCTTTTAAGACTCTCCTCATCCAGACAGCTTGACATGCAGCACTTGTTGCTGCAACATACTCTGCTTCAGCTGAAGATAGAGTTACTATGGGTTGTTTCTTTGAAGCCCATGAAACAACACCTGTACCAAAATGAAATGTGTACCCAGATGTGCTTTTCCTGTCATCTATGTTGCCTCCATTGTCACTATCAGTGTAACCAATGAGTTTAAAATTTTCTGAGGTTGAATACATAATACCAAGGTATTTTGTGCCACTTACATACCTCAGAATTCTTTTACCTGCTTGCCAATGTGAGTCTTTTGGTGACTCCATGAACCTTGAGATCAGACTTACACCATACATAATGTCTGGTCTTGTAGCTGTCAAATACATAAGGTTGCCAACAAGCCTTTTGAATAGCGTAGAATCTACAGTGGATCCTTCATCATCCTTGCTCAATTTTAAACCTGTTATTACTGGTGTTGGGGCTATCTTGCAGTTAGACATGTTAAATCATTTTACAACTTCACTTGCATACTTATACTGTGATATAAAAATACCACTTTCAGACCGCTGAACTTCAATGCCCAAAAAAAACTTCATAAGCGCCAGATCAGTCATTTCAAATTCACTTTCCATGACTGTTTTAAAATATGCTATGCCATAATCACCAGTAAATATTAAATCATCTACATACAAGCAAACAATCAACATCTTACCTTGCTAATCGATTTTGGTGTACAAAGTCTATTCACTTTCACTTCTGTGAAATCCATTTTCAATGAGATAGAAGTCAATACGACTGTACCAAGCTCTAGGAGCTTGCTTCAAACTATACAATGCCTTTTTCAGCCTGTACACTTTGTGCTCTTGGCCTGGAACTTCATACCCTTGTGGTTGTTCCACATATACTTCCTCTTCTAGATATCCATTTAAGAATGCTGACTTGACATCCATTTGATGAACTGGCCATTTGTTTTTTGCAGCAATGGCCAAAACTGTTCTTACTGTATCCATGCGTGCAACAGGTGCAAACGTTTCATTGAAGTTGATGCTGGGTTGCTGAGTGAACCCTCTTGCTACCATTCTTGCTTTATGATTTTGCACATTCCCATCAGCATCTTGCTTTGTCTTGTAAATCCATTTGACACTGATTACATCTTTGTCTTTTGGTACATCGACCAGTTCCCATGTCTGGTTCTTCTCAATGCATTCTATTTCTTCATCCATGGCTTGTGCCCATACTTCTTCTTCAACAGCTTCTTCAAATGTTAGTGGATCATTTATAGGTGCAAATAATGCAAAGAGAGAGAATGAATTAGGTGTACCAACTTCATATATCTCTCGCATACTTCTTGTCTTCACCAGTTCTGTCGATGTCGACCTTGACTGAATGCTTGATGGAGTCTGACGTCCTCTTGGTGTACTTGTTGGTGTATCTTGAGTTGCTACTTGTGTCGATGGTCCTTGTGTTGAACCATGTCTTGGTGTCATGGGAGTCGACGGTGCTCCGACCGGTTGACTTACATGTGGTATTTGAACCACTTCCTCTTCCATATCATCATTGTCGACGTTCGACACAATCTTGACATTTATGTCAACGGTTCCATCCCATGATTCATTCTCGACAAATTGAACATCCCGACTGATTATCACTTTCCTTGTGACAGGATCATACAGCTTGTATTATTTTGTGTCTTCTAAATAGCCAACAAAAATACATTTATGTCCCTTCTTGTCTAGCTTCCTTCTCAGCTCATCTGGAATATGAGCATATTCAACACAACCAAAAACTTTTAAATGTGAAACACTATGATTCATACATGTCCATGCTTCTTGGGGAACTTTGTTCTTCACACTCTTTGTTGGACACCGGTTCATAATGTATATGGCAGTTGCGACTGCTTCACCCCCATACTCATTTGGCAAATGCTTAGCTGCCAACATGCTGCGTGCCATCTCCATGATGGTTCTGTTCTTTCTTTCGGCTATACCATTCTGCTGAGGTGTATACCGTGTAGTGAATTATTTTTGTATACCATGGGTTTTGCAAAAATTCAGAAATTCATTTGAAACATATTCACCTCCTCTGTCGGTCCTTAAAATCTTGATGCGATGTCCACTCTGGTTCTCCACGAGTGCCTTGAACTACTGAAAATAACCAAATGCATCAGATTTATGTTTCAAGAAATATACCCATGTTTTTCTTGAGTAGTCATCAATAAATGTTAGAAAATAGTTGTAGCCACCAATGGATAATGTCTGCATTGGACCACAGATGTCAAGGTGCACAATTTCAAGTGGTGTGCGTGCTCTATAGGACTTTCCGACTGGAAATGTCTCTCTATGCTGCTTGCCAAAAATGCAACCTTCACAAACCCTCTCTGGTCTGTCGATCAATGGTAATCCCTTCACCATATTCTTTGTGTGCAATAGCTTCAGCCCACCAAAATTCAGATATCCAAATCTAAAATACCACAACCAGGATTCATCCTGAACTTCTATCTGAAATGCAACTTGCAAATTAGCGCTGCAATTTTCTCTCTTGTCAAGGAGCTCGACTATTTCTTCACTTTCTGCCTTGAATGCAGCTCCTGTCTTTGTCTTCCCTTTTATGTCGGGAACTATCCTCAATGGAAACAAGCGGTTGCTTGTCATTGGCACTTTTTCTATCAGCTGGTCGCTCGGACGCTTGTCTTTGATCACACAATGTTCATCTTCCATGTAGACTCTATAGCCTTTTTGTAACACCTGTCCAATGCTTAACAAATTATGTTTCGGACCTTCGACATGATAGATATCAGGGATATACTTACTCTCCCCCTGTTTGGTTAGAATATCAATAGTGCCTTTTCTTAAGACAGTAACTTGGACATTGTTTCCAAGTGTAACATCAGTTTTAACTGAAGTGTCTAGACTAGAAAACAGATTTAAATTACTAGTCATATGGTTGTTGCATATTGAATCTAAGTACCATATGTCATGTGGACTTTCTTGAATAGCATTGCATTCAAGTGGAGATGTCGATGCCATTAACATTGCACCTGTTGAAGTGTTGTTGCTGGTGTTGTTCGACTGACTTGGGATTTTCCTTCCTTGGTCATATTGTTTCTTCCTGCATTCATATGCATAATGACCAAACTTCTTACGGTAATGACATTGAATTTTTTATTTATCAAACCTCTGGCCACTTGGCTGACTTGGGTTCTGGTTATCTCCTCTGCCACCGACATTTGCAGGACTTATGCCTCGTCCTCCTTTTGAAGAACTTATTCCTCTGCCTCTGAAGTTGTTTCTCCCCCTGCCTCTACCATGGCTTATGGATGACTGTATAGCAAATGCACCTTCCAATGATGTCTGTGATCTGCTGAGTCTTTGCTCATGATTGATGAGTGAAGCTTGCAACTCATCAATGGTAAATGTCGACATGTTTGTGTGTTCCTCTAAGGTCACAACCAAGTTTTCAAATCTTGGGGGAAGACTTCTGAGAATTTTTTCAACAACCCTTTGGTCTGGTATGGGTTCTCCATGAGATTTCAGTTGGTTTATCAACCCAACAACTCTGGTGTAGAATGTGTCTACATTTTCTGAATCTTTCATGGACAGAGATTCAAAATCTCTTCTTAGAATCTGCAGCTTTGATGTCTTTACCTTATCCAAACCTTGATAGGCAGTCTCCAATGTATCCCATGCTTCCTTAGCATTAGTCTTTGCTGCTATTCTTGGGAGTATGCTCTCATGCATAGCTTGATGTATGAAAAACAGATCTTTTCTATATTTCTTCCTCTGTTCTCTCAAGACATCTTTCTCAACTTGTGTGAGATTGTTATAAGCTGTCATGTCTGTTGGTTCTGCATAACCATACTGGACTATCTCTCAGACATCTTGACCTATGAATAAATCCTTCATTGTTAAAGACCAATATTCATAATTCTTTCCTGTAAAAATTGGAGTTTGCAATGAACCAAAGGTGGAAGCCATTTTAATTTTTTAATTAACTTTCCTTAGAAAAATAATTTCCACCTTTTAAGACAAGATTTCCTTCCTAAATCTTGGGATGATATAAACCTTGCTCTGATATAACCTTGCTCTAATATAAAACCTTGCTCTGATACCATATAGCCAAAACCAAGCCGACTAAACTTGAGTTTAGGGCTCAGCCAATCTTAAAGTTTGATTTTCACTTTTCACGCCGACCACTTTTTATTTTTACTTGTCGGTGAAACTTGTCTATCTCTCGACTAGACAAGTTTATAAATTTTAGTCGGTTCTACACTCGACTAAATTTACTTCGACTTACTTGTCGGTTCTACCGACCGGTTTTTACCTCGACCACTTGTCACTTCGACCAAGTCAGTTGACTTCTTGTCTTCGACCAAGTGGGCTCACTTCATGTCTTCGACCAAGTCAATTCACTTCATGTCTTCGACCAAGTCGGCTCACTTCAGTCGGCTCACTCAACTGACCACTCAAGTCGGCTCACACAACCGACCACTCAAGTCGGCGATCTCTTCGACCACTCAAGTCGGCTCACACAACCAACTTAGTCTATTCACTTTGGTCAAAATCTATAGAGTATGTTTCTTAGTCTAAAGACTTAAGAAATTACAAATGCTTTTCACCTGTGAGTAAGATGAAGTAAAATAGACACATTTACAAATCCAAAGAACTTATAAAAACATATGCCCAAATATGTAGGAAGTCTTGAGTCGACCGATGTGCCATAAAACCTAGAACTTTCACGCGGTCAGATTTTTATGGGTTCTTTGATCTTTCACTTAACAGTAATTGTAAAAGACATTTACAGAAATAAATCTGGAAATATGTGCAGCGAAATAATCATGCATTCAACCATAGACTATTTCATATATTTAACTATGCGGAAATAACAAAGTATTACAAACTTGTCGATTACAAGCTGGTCGGTCCAGACTTGTCGGTCCAGACTTGTCAGTCCACAGAGCTTCAGCTCTTCGACTAAGTCACATGCACAGAAGCTTGAGCTTCGACTTCTCTTTCTCACCCTGAGTTCTTTTGTTATCTAATGTCTGTGTGTGTGTCTATGTCTGTGTAAACTGATTTACAATTTGCTTCTTCTATTTATAGGCAACCTGAAAATTGCTTCAACATGGGTCGACTGACTCACCATTAAACACTGTAATAACTATCTACCTAACAACTTAGCTTCAAAAATTAATTCGACTGGTTTACATTGTCGAATCATGGACTCTTCCTTCTTGTCAGACTGACAAACAAGATCTTGACTTGTACAGACTCTGACAGAGTCGGTTGGAAGTCAAGTACAGATCTACGAGTAATTACATTTTTCCAACACATTCATGCACTCAGAATCAATTAAGGAAACTTATCTACATATTTACTTGGGCGATGAATCTACAAGGTAGGGTTATTAAAATTGTTTTACAGAAATTCCATTTCTCGTTTCATAAGGAATCTTACAATATTTTGCATGATTGTATCAGAAATTCAACACTTATCTTTGAGCAAGTATTCCACAGTTTTAAACAAACTAAACAGGATTTCAAGTTGTGACCATAAATTCCTTTGATAAAAATTTATACTATTAAGTAGTTTCAAAATATATTCTGAACTAAGGATTCCCACTAAACACGACCAAGATTGATTTTAAGATTAATTCAACACCTAAGCAATAAATGGAAATAAGGAAATATCACACACTCTTTTTAGATATCAGTTAAACACCTGCTATAATGATTTGCTCTGCATATGTAATTACAACCAAGTACATATAGCAAGATATCCATACTTGTTGATATATAATTATACACATACAATAAACATGGGACGATTATTTCCTACCGAGATCACAAACAACAATAATGATAAATAAATTACTTATAGGAGAAGAGGGTTGTTCCCTCATAACAACATAACTAATTGTGCCGAGAGGCGCTCTACAGCCCAGTATGGGGGATATCTTGTAACGTGATGTAACGTTACTAACATGTTGGCAAAAAATAATAGTGATAGTGAATATTATGGGAGAGATCTTGTCACGTGATGTAACGTTTGTAACATGTCGGCAAAAAATAATAGTGATAGTGAATATTATGGAAGAGATTTTGTAACACAAAATAAAAAAATAATATCACTTTCGTGAAGTTATTTTTCTAATAGACCAAAATAAATGTCAGCATAGATTCTTCTCAGTCAAAAAAAGTTACTTACAATTTTCAAGGTCTCTTGGACACAAAATACGACAGATATATCAACATGATTTATAATAATGTACTTTAACCTGTAGAAGTTAGTTGCATGCATGATCAAGACTAATGTCATTTAACTACAACAAAGCTGAACTTAAAGCATAAGATCAAACCAACATGTTGAAAACAGACTCTGAGAGTTACCGAGAGTGTCATATAAGAATATGAGGAGCATGCATGTTCAGTAACAATCCATTCGGGTCTGTTGATGAAGTACAGTCCAACGCAAGCCCCCTAAGCTCAGAAAAGTAACTCAGTGTTCATGAACAGCCACAAATATCAAATATAAGCTTACAGTGGAGAAAACTGTATCTATGGTTCTGTTCTCATTAAATTTCAAAATGTCAAATAGATCACACTGAAACACATACACTCTGGAAAAATCACATTCTAAAATCAAGCATATACTTGCACAGCATTCCCATCCTGCATTTCCATATTCTGTGGAATATTGAACCAAACTTTAAATTTCTTCTCCTCTATTAAACGAGTATAGTAGTAATTATTGCATGTAGTGAAAGAGCGTGTCTTTACTTTTGGAATGCCATGATACATAAGCCCAGAACCTAATGCAGTTCGTGCAGTGCCTGCCTCTCCATACGTCATCCACTTGTATCTACAAGAAGGTGTACATGTAACAATAAATAAATTCATACTGCATTTAGAATTATGACTGGTGATCATGTTCTTACTGCTACTGCAAATGAAAGTTTCAAATACCCAAGGAAAGCATACAACTTACTCGTCAACTGTTCCATCCACACGAACACATGTACCAAGATACTTGCACTCATGATAAGAGTCCGCAGCATGCCTGTACTAGAAAATAGATTTAAAATAATGGGATCAATGCATTTGCATAAATACCACCCCAATCATGCATCTCAGAAATTCTACCTAAGATGACGAAGACCATTCTTAGAAGTTTGGACCAATAGAAATAGGACTACTTTGGGGTATATGAATCAGTTAGGTTTTGGTATCGCATTTGGCCAGAGATAGTTAAATCTTGAAGTGCAATACAGTACCATAAAAAATCTTACTACTATTTAACACACTGAAACCAAGTACCCACAGAAAATTTTTGTGCAGTGTTCGAATTTCAGGATGCTTTGGATATCCATCAACAAGATTCAAAGGAGATCGTGCCCACTGATCATTAAAACAATCTAATATGGTGGAGATGTTGTAATCTTCCTACCTAACAAAACAATAAAAAAGTAAAAATTTAATTATCGTAAAAAAAATATGTGCATCAAGAAAAAAACACACAATTGAATTATCCACAAAAAAATGTTTGTTTTGCACATGGTTTTATTGCACATAAAACCATATGCAAGGCATTTTAAACAACCCATGGTTTTATTATACATAGTTTAGGAGGCTTTGCACAAGGTTTTAAAACCATGTGCAAGGCCTCCTAAACAACCCATGGTTTTATTGTACATGGTTTAGGAGGACCTTGCAAATGGTTTTAAGACCATGTGCAAGGTCTCCTAAACAACCCATGATTGTAGGAGTGGGGAAACCATGCAATGTTAGTTTCTAACAAAATAAAAAAATATTATATGTCGGCCATAAATAATATTAAATATTAATAATAATAAAATTATATGTGGACCTTAAATAAAAAGATGTGTCTTTTGGTTTGAATCAAATCAATTTATACCTAAGAAGATGTTTGCACCGGGAGAGATTTTATTAATAATAATAAAATTATATGTAGACCTTAAATAAAAAGATGTGTCTTTTGGTTTGAATCAAATCAATTTATACCTAAGAAGAGGTTTGCACCTAGAGAGATTTGATCCATCTCGGCTTTTGATAGAGACTAGGATTTAGATTTAAATTGGTGTTAAAACAAAGCAAGCAACATAATAAAAACTATCACGCCCTTCCCCTACTAAAAAGAGTCACAAAATGTCGAAAACAACGAGAAAAACAAATAAACAGCTTACACCCCATTCTTATTTTCTACGTAATACAAAACAAGGAACAAGCCAAAAACAGTGCACACTTAACACAAGCTAGTTGGGTACCCTTTTGAGTGCTCAATTCCCTCCCATGATGGGCTTTAAAATTGCGTGGATCTGATCTAATGCCCTTACAACACTCAAGTACGATCACATAGCTAAAAAGAACAATCACCAAGGACCGTGCTCTTGCCTTTTACAAAGAAAAAGCATTACATTCTTACAAAACAAAACGTCTCACACTTTACTCAGAGATTACTTTTTAAAGAAGAATAACTAAAGTGTAATAGGTCAACACCTCAAAGAGAAAGAGAGACAACCTTTCTGTTTTTGCAAAATCTGAGTGCATCGAGCTCTCAAATTTCTTTGATAATATGTAATCGAACAAAAGTTGCATCAAATATATATATATATATATATATGAAAACTAAGAAGGAAGTCGGATCTCATTTTGAGGCAACTCTTCTCACTCACTCCAGAGTATTAATAAAATTTAAACCCTAAGGAAGTTATAACAAACAAAAAAATAAGAAAAAAGAATGGAGATGACACTCATAAGAAGGTCGTTCCTTCTCCAGTACTCACAGTAAAAGAAAACAATTTAAGTGATTTGCTTCTTTTCAAACGGCTTAAATAATCCTATTTTTTACAGTAATAAAAAAATCCAAGTATTCTTTTTGAAAGAACATCCCAACCATAAATATGTAGGCCGGTAACATGTAAAAGGAATTCATACCTCTTTTTATAAGACAAAGATAATATTATCACGAGGTTAAGTCGAAATCCCCTTTTTTCACCCAGGCACACACTATTTACCAATTCCGGATCTTGGCGTCGGTGCCTCCTTCACTCATCCAGATAGTGATAATCAAATATTAATGAGGTTTGGACCTCTACTATCAAAACCTGAGATTTCCCTCCTCTGTTCTCACAATTAAAAATAAAAAACTCTCCAACTAAAAAGGACTTGGCTCTCCGTCTCTCCACGAGAGGTCGCACTGCCAAACCCCACAAACCATGCAACAAAATCAATTCCCCCATTCTTTAGAGGCAGATCTCCTTCCTTGATCTTTGCCAAAAAAGCGCGGTCGAGCTCTCAAATAACCGATGTGTGTTGTGTCAAATCTGGTTAAGTGAGGCACGGGAAACTCATCACATCACATTATCAAGGAAACAGAAAATGGATCGGCGGTAGTTTTGAACCCAATAACAGACGTCCACCACATCTTTGAAGAAATAAATGTGGGAGTACAGTGAGAGCGTTATGCATGAATGAGGTCATGGCGCGCCGACGCATGGAAACCAATTCTCGAGGTATGACATAATGTTTTTTTACCAATCATAATATGTCAAAATTACAAATCTAAATAATTTATTTTAATATTTTTTTAAATAAAATTATACATTGCAAATAGCAAAAAATTACAAATCTATATAATTTATTTTAATATTTTTTAAAATAAAATTATACATTGCAAATAGCAAAAAAAATTAAAATCCAACAAAGTAATATTAATATAGCTGAACTAAATATAAATGTCCCCTTTGTAATAATAAACAGTAATAACCTTTTGTAAAAACTCTACTTAGAAATCATCCTGTTTGATATGTGTAAAAACAGTAATAGCTATATGCCACTAATCATCGTCTCGTGTAAAAACAGTAATAGCATGGGTATTGAACTATTTTATGTCTAATTAGGCCCCACCTCTTATTAAAAGGTGGCACAAATAGGGCTCTAAGTAGAGGGAGAGGGTTTGTTACTCTTGGCATAATGTTCAGCACTCTCAATGAGTTTCACGATATGGTCTAACAGCCTCTCGGCAAATCCTTAATTGGGATGGTTCCAGATTATTTCCATAAGGTACGCCTTTTGGATCTAATGGCCACCTCAACTCCCAACAAGTGGTATCAAAGTGGGGTCGAGGGCTTGAAACTCACTTGGATAATGTTGAGAGGGAGACTGTTGGAATAATGTCCAGTGCTCTCACTGAGTTTTGCGACATGGTCTAACAGCCTCTAGGAAAATCCTGAATTAGGATGGTAGCAGGATTCCATCAGGTGCGCCTTTTAGGTTTAATGTCCAGCTCAACTCCCAACAGTTACAAGTTCTAAGTCTCAAGTTCAAGAACACGTTGTTAATTTCCATCTCCAATCCTTCTTAATTCTTCAGTATTAGGAATCAGGACAACCATTTTAAACAGAGCCTTGGAGATTGCTACTTATCTGAATTTATCAATTGTTCTGCTAATATCCATCTCCAATCCTTCCTTAAAAGGACGAACATTTTAAACAGATCCTTAAAGATTGTTGTTTATCTGAATTTAGCAAATGTTCTCCTAATTTTCATCTCCAATCCTTCCATATTAGGACAACCATCTTAAACAGATCCTCAGAGATTGCTACTTCTCTTAATTTAGCAAGCTGTTTTTCATTTTTTGTATGTGGCTTATAGCTGAAAACTCTACTTCCCATCGTCTCGTGTCAACACATATCAATTCTGTTTCGAGAAATTGTTGTGATTTTCTTTGTTCTTTGTGATCTAGCGAAACCACGATCTCGATGATATTGGTGTCTCTAACAACAATCCTACCAGGGGCCGGCTGGCATAAAATTAATGCAGTGTAAAATGTATCAAACAATATTAAATGCATACTAATACCAAGAACCATCACGATTCACATTATAGTTCTGTGCAGTGTGCACCCAATACTTTTACCTGTGACATACAACATGGCAAAGTCCATTGCAATGACAATTAATACTGCATAATTCAATACTGTGTAACCTACTAACCGTAGACGGTAGACCGTAGGATGATTCAGATCATGGATGCTGAGTAAATGCGGCCCCGCCAGCGGCCAGAGGCAGACTTGAATGTTGGGAAAATTGCAATGGGAATAGTGAACGGTGATTACTGTGCACCTCGATCTTGATTCCTGATTTCCGGTGGCATTGTTGGAAAATATTTTGATGGGGGATTTAAAACTTCACACTTCCTATGAAGTTTTAATTTAATTTTAACATTTTTTTATAAAACTTCATAATTCAAATTTATCTTTTTACATCCAATATTTTTATTGCGCTTCTGAGACGTGCTGGGAGCCCTTTGACGGGCTATGACACGTTCAATTTTGATCACTGGTCGGCATGACCATGTAGTCTGATGGCCTTGTTCCTTTTGAATACGTCTGTTCATCAGTGATATATTTAAAATTAATATATATTTATTTAAATTTAATAATCATAACGAGAAATGATTTTTTAATAAAATTAAGTAATTTTTATCTAAATATGAAGATTAAAAATATTTTTGGTTTAACTAGTTTAAAGAAGAAAATCAATATTTCTGAAACAAAAGCAAAGTTTCATAATGAAATAATGAGTTGGAAAATATATCAGGTTTTTGACAAAAAAGAGTTGAAAATGAAAATCACTTTCTCAGTTCCACTACATCCTCATTAAAGCATAATTTCAAAATATTCATTACAATAATCCTCACTATTATGGTGATTTAAGAATGCTTTTCTTTAGCATAGAAATAAAAATTTAAAGAAAACTAAATGATTCCGAAAAAGTTCTAGGTTTTTCATCTAGAATTAGAATTTGTATTAGCTTTCAAAGTTACATTTATGTTGCATTGAATTAATATTCATTTATAAACAAAAATTTAGCTAATTTTTCATGTTGTAATCAATACTCAGCTTCTCAACTTGCTTGCCTTGTATGTTCACCCTTGACTGGGTGAACTTAAATCTTAGAAAACACTTTTTTATTGAAATGTGGAATTGCTACCTAAAGATGCTTAGATTGACATGAAAGCCTCTCTTGAACCCATTGAAGATCAATTATTTCGTATGGCACACAACGATTTGTATGTTGATGACCCTCCATGCTAAAACAAAACAATAACCAAGGGAAAAACCAATTGCGCACCCATGAACCTACGGCATACCAAGTCGATACTCGTAACATAAGAGATCCCAAGACACCAAGACTCAATAAAGCCCACAGGTGAAGAAAAAGCTATCATACTAGATGGAAAACAAATACTAAGAAATATCAATAAAATCCCTCCTCTATCAAACAAATCCATCACACGGATGTTTAAGTTCTCTATGCGAGCTAAACAAAAAGAAATGAATGGAGAGTACAAGGAGAGGAAGTAAAATGAAAGGTAGTCTCATCCGCATTAATGAATAGTGTCACTTGTCATTACAATTTTTTTGCATGTTAATTCTATAGTTTTGGTTGATAAATTTAGTCTCTAATTTAATTTTTGATTTTTTTAAAATATTAGATAAATTTTATGGGATAAATATTTTTACTTTAAAAAGGCCAAAATTATCTTTATAGAAACTTAAATCTTCTTAAAAAAATATTGTCCAAAATTTTATAATAAAAAATTTATGAATTAATAACATTTGAAAAGGTTTTTACACTTTAAAATAAATTATAATTTTTTAAAAATTTTCTTTACAAACAAATTTATTTATTTTAAATCTTCTTCTAATTTAATTTTAATTATATTGAGAATTATAATTACATAAAATTTAATCAAACAAATCTATCTATTTTAAATCTTCTTCTAACTTAATTTTAAATTAAGAATTATAGTTACATAAAATTTAATCATGAAACATTATTGTTAAAATAAAATATCATTTTAAAATGTTTTAAATCATCTAAATTTTAAAAAGTAATATATAAAAAAAAATTAATGGCCAACCTATATAAATTCATAAAAAATAATTAATTTATTTTAATAATAAACACTAAATTCATAAATGTTTTTATAATTACCCATTAATCACACCACCAAATTAATTATATTCAATATAATATAATACGGACAATGTTAAGTATCAACTCTTTAACAACACAAGTGGTATACGGCACATATAAGAGATAGGAAATGACAATGAAACATTTTTCAGACAAATTTCAATCGAGGATCTCATGCGAGATAAAGTAAGAAGAGTATAAAGCTTTTACTTGTAAGCTTCCGCATCCGCATCCATTCAGCAGCTCCTCAAAACTGTCGACGGTTCTTTTGGTTATCAAACTGATTTTTAGTTTGGCAACCGTTTTCTTGCTGGGATCTTTTGGAGTGGTCCATCTAGCTTGGCTATTAAACCAACCGTTTTCTCTACCTAGATTTGTGGAACATTTGACACATAGCCAACAGAAGCTTGATGGAAGCTTGGCTATTAAACCCCTGTTTGGTCCCCAAGCTCACTAACTCAATCCCCTTCAGTTTTACACCATCAAGAAAGAGGAAGCAGAGCTTGGAAGTACCATACAGGAAGCTAAAGCTTGTGGAACAGGGAAAAATTCTACAGCAAGTCAAGTAACATCAATGGCTGGAGGTATGATCTATTCGGCATTTCTATTTCGATTCTTTTTCAGAGTTTTATTCCGCATTTGTTCAGAATCGAAAGTTTTTCTAACAGTTGGTATCAGAGCCAATTATCTCTGCCTTGGTGTTCTGTATGTAGTCGCCACTGTAGGGTTTTCTCTGTGTGTCTGGCATTGTTTGTTTGGGGTTGAACCAGCACTAGGGTTTTTAAACCTGCTAGAAATTAAAAAAATAAATGACCGGAGAGAATTCCTAATCGTAGAGCTGAAAAGATGGTTTAATTGCTTTTCTTTCTTTGGGCATTCATTAACGTATGGTGAGAGTTTTGAAGACTGTTAGGGCAGCCGCTGTTGCTAGTTGTACCGTGAGCCTCTTGAGGGTACGATAAGTCTGTACCAAACCTTGCTGAGGGTTGTTAAGGGTGTCGTGTGCTGCTTTTAGGCTGCTACCTCAGTTGTGGCTTGTTTTGTTGGGTTGTCACCTTACCCGTGGGCTGTTTGTGAGTCCTTCACCTGAGACATGGGTTGGTTGTTGGCTTTCACCTGAGCCGTGACTGTTTGTTGGTCTTTCACCCTGAGCCGTGGACTATTTGAAGGCTGTCACCTTAACCATAGGTTGTTTCTTGGTCTTTCACCTTTTAGCCGTGGGATGTTTGTATGCAGTCTAAAGAGGCAGGAAGTTGGCCTGTGAGCTCTGTTATTCTCATCGATTTCTCAGGCTCTTTTCAGTAACAATTTTGTGTGAATTCATTTTTAGCTGAGGGAGACAGAAACCAGCCTAGATTCGCCCAATTACATTTCTGTCAAAGTAAGTCCAGAAATTAATCGAGTTATAGCATTCAATTACTGTAAATCGCGTTTGATAGTGTTTATTTAAAGTTCAGATATTTATCGGATCTGAAGTTTGAAGTTTGTTTTGACAATTTTTATATCTCCTGCCCAACTGGGGTAGAAGATCTTCTACATTAACGATTAAAATGTTGTCTGGTGGATTGGGCCTATGTAAATTATGGCCATTATCTTAGACTAAATTAAATTATGATAGTTGGATAATGGGCGCTTTGCATTCTTTGTTGCATCAACTTAAGTTTCCTACAAGAATCTGGTCATTCTACACAATAGTTTGTTACTGTTTCAGTGAAGGTTAAATCGACTCAAGTCTGATGAAATCTTGTAGATTAGAATGCCCCTATTCATGTACAAACTTATTAGAAATTGGAATTTTTTTTTAAGTGATCGGGCTGCTTTAATTTAATTTGGTGTGAAGTAGGTCGAAGTTTCTATTGTGAACTGACCGTTAAGGAAAATACCATAAGTTTAAATAAATATTCAACTTATTTTGTTGTTTTCTAGATCTCTGAATTCAGATTCACAGGAATACTTTTTGTATTTAGCTTCTTAGCTACAAAGAAGTTTATATTGAGTTAAAACCTGTTGAGGTTGCCTAATTATCATATTTATTTTAAGGTAAAACTAAGAAATCTTAAAGCCTGAAATGAAATCTTTATATTCAAGCTCTAGTAAAAATACTTGGTGTGAAGTAGGTCGAAGTTTCTACTGTGAACTTACCGTTAAGGAAAATACCATAAGTTTAAATAAATATTCAACTTATTTTGTTGTTTTCTCGATCTTTGAGTTCAGATTCACAGGAATACTTTTTGTATTTAGCTTCTTAGCTACAGAGAAGTTTATATTGAGTTAAAACCTATTGAGGTTGCCTAATTATCATATTTATTTTAAGGTAAAACTAAGAAATCTTGAAGCCTGAAATGAAATCTTTATATTCAGGCTCTAGTAAAAATACTTGCTTTCTTAGCTGGAAAGAATTTTATTTTGGGTGATCGTAAGTTTACTGAATTGTACATTGTTGAAGCTGTATTTTATCAAGTAGCATTTTGATGAACGTTTTCTTGAAGTATATGGGCTTATAGACAGACATATATATATTGAGCTGTTTTAAATTCTGGACCTGACAGTGGAGTTTAGATTTCTTAGCTTTCCCTCATTCAAATCTGTTCATTTGAAGCTTGTTTTGTTACACTGAACAACTATAATGTCTAGTGATCTATATGATATTTAATTAGAGAATAGCCACAGCATCTCTAGTTAATTAATATCATAAAGAAAGTTTAGACATTAATTGTAATTAATTATACTAAATATAATAAATTTTATCCCACGGGAATTTTTATTATATTTATGTAATTGATTAGGATAAAATATTGAATTATTCATAACTTACCCACAGGAATTATGAATTAATAGTTTTATCATGAAGAATATTTGAATTTGCTTGAATTAAAAATTTAGCCCACAGGCAATTTTTATGTCATTAGATTCAATCTTAAAGCATGAATTTACATTGGTAAAACATGAAATTTTATTTGGTCTCAATTTTAATGTAAGCATGTAATCTTTATTTTTATGCAGTTGTACAACCTGCAAATTTCTCTGAAATTCGTCTTGATATCCCTGAACTTAAGGGAGATAACTATAAAGTTTGGAAGGAGAGAATTCTCCTTTATTTGGGATGGATGGACATAGATTATGCTATTAGCAAAGATGAACCACCAGCACTGCAGCAGACATCACACTTTTCGAGCGATGGGAGCGATCTAATCGTTTAAGCATGATGTTCATTAAGACTAAAATTTCAGCTGGTATCCGTGGTTCAGTTGATCGGCATGAAAAGGTCTGAGATTTGCTAAAAGCCATTGATGATCAATTCGTCACTTCAGACAAGGCACTAGCAAGCACCCTAATCATGAAGTTCTCATCCCTAAGGCTCACCAGTGTGAAAGGTGTGCGCGAGCACATCATGTAAATGAGGGACATTGTGGCTCAATTGAAGAAACTCAAGGTTGAAATATCAGAGTCTTTCCTGGTGCACTACATCCTGAACACTCTTCCGCACCAATATGGACCTTTCAAAATCTCATACAATACACATAAGGATAAATGGTCAATAAATGAACTCATGACCATGTGTGTTCAAGAGGAAGAAAGACTGGTGATGGAACTGGGAGAAAGTGCAATGTTGGCAACGCATAGGAAGGGCAAATCTCAAGCCAATAAGAAAGGGAAAGGTAAAGTACCTCCCGAAACTGATATTAAGAAGGTTTCCAAGTGTTTCTTCTGTAAAAAGAAGGGACACATGAAGAAGGAATGCGAAGAATTTCAGAAATGGCTTGCGGACAAAGGTAATGCAATCTCGTTTATTTGTTATGAATCTAATATGGTCAATGTCAATATTAACACTTGGTGGATTGATTCTGGATCAAAAATTCACATTTCGAATTCCTTGCAGGGTTTGCAAAACCTAAGGAAGCCAGTGGGAAGTGAGCAAAGCATCTTATCAGGAAACAAGATGGGATCGCATGTGGTAGCTATAGGAACATGCTATTTAACTTTAAGTAGTGGCTTTGTTTTAAAATTAGAAAAGATCTTTTATGTTCCAAGTTTTTCTAGAAACTTGATTTCAGTTTCAAGACTTGTACCTTTTGGATATTCCTTTAACTTTTCAGAAACATCCGTCAGTTTATTTTATAAATATGATTACGTTGGGAATGGTATTTTGTCTGATGGTCTTTACCGCATTAATTTACAAAACAATGTCACTTATGATTCAATGCATGTTCACACTGGTGATGGTGAGCAATTGGTTTGCAAGCTCAAGAAATCCTTATACAGTTTAAAACAAACATCCCGCCAATGGTATTTGAAATTCCATAATGTAATTTCTTCTTTTGGTTTTGAAGAAAACATTATGGATCAATGTATATACCTGAAAGTTAGTGGGAGTAAAATTTGTTTTCTTGTTTTATATGTGGATGACATTTTGCTAGCAACCAATGATAAGGGTATGCTGCATGAAGTGAAACAATTCCTCTCTAAAAATTTCGATATGAAGGATATGTTTGAGGCATCTTATGTCATTGGCATTAAGATCCATAGAGACAGATTTTGAGGCCTCTTACGTCTATCTCAGGAAAGCTATATTAATAAAATTTTAGAGAGATTTCGGATGAAGGATTGTTCACAAAGTATAGCTCCCATTGTGAAGGGTGATAGGTTCAATTTGAACCAATTCCTGAAGAACAACCTTGAAAGGGAACAAATGAAGAACATTCCATATGCTTCTGCTGTCGAAAGCCTAATGTATGCTCAGGTTTGCACAAGACCTGACATTGCATTTGTTGTGGGAATGTTGGGACGATATCAGAGTAATCCAGGTATAGACCACTGGAGAGCTGCAAAGAAAGTAATGAGGTGTCTTCAAGGAACTAAAGACTACATGTTTATGTATAGACAGACGAACAATTCGGAAGTAATTGGTTACTCAGATTCTGACTTTGTTGGATGTGTTGATTCACACACTTCCACTATGGAAGCCAAGTTCGTCTCCTATTTTGAGGCTACTTTACATGGTGTATGGCTTAAGAGTTTCATTTTTGGGCTTAGAATTATGGATTCTATCTCTAAGCCATTGAGAATGTATTGCGACAATTCAACTGTTGTTTTTATGGCTAAAAACAACAAAAGTGGGAGTCAAAATAAACACATCAACATTAAGTATTTAGCCATAAGGGAACGTGTTAAAGAAAAGAAAGTGGTCATTGAGCACGTCAACACTGAGTTTATGATCTTTGATCCTTTGACTAAGGGCATGCCACCATTTAAATTCAAGGATCATGTAATGAATATGGGACTTGGTTCCATTATGTAGTTTCTCATTGTATGGACAATGTTATTTTTAATGAAATTCTTAATTACTGTGATTTTTTTTCTCATACTTATGTGCACCTTAATTTAATTTGAGAACATTCATCTATGAGGACCAAGAATAAACATAAGGTTTATTCATTAAGAAATTGTTGACACATATATTAAAATAGCAATAAATACATAGTAATACATGGAAGGTAATACTTGTCATAAGAGGACTTATCGCCATGATTCTTGTATCTATTACTTAATACAGATTGTCAATAGGTTTTAAGATGAGACATTAA
This sequence comes from Pseudotsuga menziesii, assembly GCA_001517045.1. Taxonomy (NCBI): domain Eukaryota; kingdom Viridiplantae; phylum Streptophyta; class Pinopsida; order Pinales; family Pinaceae; genus Pseudotsuga; species Pseudotsuga menziesii. Next base: position 34,905 of record LPNX011026261.1, read on the forward strand.
GTTTGGAAGTATGGACCAAGTGAGAGTATGTAAGCTCCCGCATCCGCATCCATTCAGCGGCTCCTCAAAACTGCCGACGGTTCTTTTGGTTATCAAACTGATTTCTAGTTTGGCAACCGTTTTCTTGCTGGGAGCTTTTGGAGTGGTCCATCTAGCATTCTCTACCTAGATTTGTGGAACATTTGACACATAGCCAACAGAATCTTAATGGAAGCTTGGCTATTAAACCCCTTTTTGGTCCCCAAGCTCACTAACTCAATCCCCTTCAGTTTTACACCATCAAGAAAGAGGAAGCAGAGCTTGGAAGTATCGTACAGGAAGCTAAAGCTTGTGGAACAGGGAAAAATTCTACAGCAAGTCAAGTAACATCAATGGCTAGAGGTATGATCTATTCGGCATTTCTATTTCGATTCTGTTTCAGAGTTTTATTCCACATTTGTTCAGAATCGGAAGTTTTTGCTAACATTAGTTTGAGACGTTTTTTATAACGATTGGTTTTTGCTATCTTTTAGGAGGTATAAAAGTAAAATATACACATAAATTTATGGTTATGGTTATGTTTTATGTAATGATATATGAATATATAGGATGGATATGAGTGGTTTATTTTTGTTTATAGATAGGCATTGTCTAAGTATTTGAAGATTTTATTGAGAGGTTCGTTTTTCTAGTGACCGTTGTGGTGTTGTCTAAGTATTTGAGGATTTCTCCTGAAGGTTCGTCACTCCAATGGCAGTTGTCCAACATCCACCGTAACCTCTGTTGTTTTATGTTTTTGTTGCCATACCTCTATTATGGGACCATTGATGCATTGTGTATGTCCACCATAACCTCTATTTGTTGTTCCCTGTTTCCGTAGTCATACATCTCCTAAGGTTCACCAGCAAGTTGAAACATCAACTTCATTCTTCCTTGTCATTGTTTCCAAGAGGCAAGTTTGAATTTTCAAAAATGAAATTTGAAATGCCCACTCCATGAAACAATTGCAAAAGATGATGATGAGAATCTATTATCTACAGAAGACACTCTTTAAGAGATTGAAAACCACAATTGTGACTTACGATTGTGTATTGTTAAATTTTGATGATCATTGTGAACTAGATATTTCTTGCCGCGGTACTTGCATGAAGGGTAATGAGGAGAGATCATGGGATGATTGTTTGCATTTTCTTCCCTTGAGAGCTTTTCCCTATGTTTGTCCCAGTGCCCATGAAGACCAAAGTGAAAGCAACAACATTATTAGTATTAATGATCAACCACAACAACAATATTCATATTCATGTGTTGTTGAGTCTCCCAAGTCCCCCATGGATGATCTCTCCTCTCATCATGTAGATACATGAGCAGAAGATTTTATCATAGTGTTTTATGAGAAGATGCGACTACAACGTTAGATTCTTATTTGCAGCGTTAGGAAATGTTGGTAAGAGCCTCCTAGCTCATTCTTTTAGCACACTATTAGTCTCTTCATTAATTTATTCATACATTAATGGAAAGCCTTTAATAAAACCCTACATTTTTTACAAGAGCCACCTATGTGGTTTTCTTTCTTCTTGTTAAATGTTACATCAAATTTTCTTCTTTAAAAATTTCATAATCTAATTTTATTATAATTTTGGTTATAATGTATAAAAATAAAATAATTGAAATCATAATTTTACTCATTAATTCAAACTTCTATCATAATCCAAGTTGCAGTCAATTTCAATACCCAAAAATATCACGAGATATCAAAATACTACCCCAAAGCTCTAATCAATTTCAATACCCAAATATATTATGTTTTTAAGATATAAAAATACTCTCTCAAAACTATTGCCTATTTCAATACTCGGAAATATTAAGATTTCAGATATTAAAATATTTGTCAATATTGAGGAAAATTAAAACTATAGTTTCGTTTCCAGCGGGTTAATTTGTTTTCAATGGAAAGACACATTTCAACGATGCAAAATAAGAATTTTCAACTATATGGTAAATTGGACTTTTGAAAATTGAGGTTTAGTTAAAATGTAAAAGTTTTTTCGTATGAGATTAATGGTTTTTTTAACTATGGACTTTCCGTGGAAATGTGAATAAAAATTTTCCATTAAATAGGAAAGTGTATTTAATTTATTTAATTTAAAAATTCTATATATTGATTTTATATATAGAACAAATAAAATTTAGGATTTTGAATATACATATATATATATATTGGTGAGTTAATTCAAGTGGTAAAGTATTGTAAGTTGTGAGCAAAAGATTTTGGGATCAAATCTACTTATAGTCAAATGAAATTATTAAAGATAAGAGTCAATCTCACAGAATAATTAGAGATAGAAAGTTGTAGTATTCTTATAACATCAAATAACAACTGAAAGAATAAAATTAAAGATTTGTTTAAATTCCACCATAATCATAAAACACCCTAGACATTCGAAAGAATAAAAAAACCCAACTTCAAATAAATTTAAATAATTCATTCATTAAAGCCCAACTTCAAATAAATTTAAATAATTCTTTCATTAAGGCCCAACTTCAAATAAATTTATATAATTCATTCATTAAAACCCAACTTCAAATAAATTTAAATAATTCATTCATTAATATTATAGATACAAAAAACACATACTCGAAACTTTATGCTTATATAAAATTCTCAAATCACAAAAACCATGAGTGAAAATAACACTGTAGGGTTTTAAAAAAAAATAATACAAATTCAATTGTTGAAAATCAAATGCAATATGTGTAATCTACACTACACAATATCCATGATACCTAAACATGGAAATAAGGAATGTGTTCGTCCTCGAGGACTCGAATGGGGCTCTCGTGGACCATATAGACACTAGGGAATTGCTTCGACACCTATACTTGCGAAACTGGAAGAAGCAAATAGTGGATGGATCTTGGCTCCGTGATGAAGTCGTTCTTCAAATACAAAAGAGACTGGCTAATAAACCCTAGCTATTTTAATTATCTTTCAAAATCTTGGTGGTTAATGGGGCCCAGATAACATCCTCCGGAGCATGTTTCAACCACAGGAACAACGATAATATCTTATTAGACCTCGTGTCAACTTTGCAGCGGTCAAAGTTTCGAAACTGGTGTGGCACAATGCAGAAACAACATATGCATAATGCAAGATTGTGCATGCTCTGCTCTGCTCTAATAATAATATGTATGATGTATCAAATCTGAAGTTGTTAAATTTGCAAAACTAGTACGACCAATGTACACCCAACCTGTTCTTCAGAAACCCACCCTGCTTGTTAGTCACACATGCATGCGTGCCAATAAAAGATTAAAACATTATATATGAGTCCAATCTAATCAAATAGATTTACCAATATCGTGCTGGCTGTGGGGTTCGAACCCACGCGCACTTCTGTGCAGAAGATCTTAAGTCTTCCCCCTTAACCACTCGGGCAAACCAGCTACACATTCTTAGTTGGATTATATTTATATTTTCTATTTCTTACTTTGTTGGAAAGAAAGCCTATTAAAAGTTTTCCGTAAAGACGTCTGTCATTTGATTTTCCCAATATATCAAACATTGTAATTACACTTCACAACATGCAATATAATCAACCTACAAATTCAGCTAATCACAATTATTGTATCATCTTCAATACTATTCACAACCTAACAATTTCAGCTCATCACAATTATGGTATCATCTTCAAAGTATATCTTCATAAATCCATAAACATATATCAAATCAAATGGTTCATTCATGTCATTGCCCTGGAGCCAAGAAAATATTTACATGAGTAATAAATTATTATTATTATTAATATATGGTATAGATCTAGTTATATTTCAAAGAGGAATTAATAATATTTTAACTACAATTTTTTTACTAAGATGCCATAATTGTAATTATTTATTTTTATCTTATCATTCAACTATTTATCATCAGATCCAATATCGCATCATTTCATAATTAAACTCAATAGATCAACATGCAAGAATTCAGTCACCATGCGAAGACTTCTCATCATTCATATAAGCAAAACTTTAGGAAATTAGGTTGCAACATATTCACCATTTAGATCACATCATTCAATTCACAGAGACGTCAATCATAATACCATAAATCATATCGCACACAAACATGATATAGAGTTTCCCGACAACATTCTTATTATATTACTTCTGTAGGTCAAAATACATCTTCAGGACACATCCTTTGGTCGACAGCTTCAAACCAATATACCCAGAAAACAGTTCACAAGACACATAAGATATGTTCTACCGCAAGATAATCTCTATCAATTCGCTCACAATATGCCTTACGACCACATTTCTAACTCTATTTATGGGCTTGCACCTTTACAAAAGGGTCCACATATAACTAACTTCCTAACTAACTATTGTTGCTGCAACCACCTCCCCAACAATTTTTCATATCTTGGGGCCCCCCTTTGTTTCTAGTCTTTGGTTTTCCTTTGTAGTTGTTTTTTTTTCTCCTTTATGACTTACTTTTTCTTTTGCAAATCGGAAAAAGCTTTTGAAGAAACTCATTTTATCCATCTGATATATCGGATGAACTCATGCAGTTTACCCGACATAGTAGAAGTCTTTCCCGGTCTGTTTGTTGATTTTCATGACATTTTACCATTTCGGGATACTTATTTAAGTTTGTTGATGCGTCGGTTCACCTTTGATGACCGCATCCAGTATCGGAAGGCTGCTAACTTCTTTACCGATGAAGCGGATGGACTCGACAAAAGGAATCATTTTCTCTCCCACTCGTCGTTTCGGAAGACTCAAATGAGTTCTTCAGCAAAGCCTGGTCGATGTTTCGGATAGCTTTTATTGTCGCGCCCGATGTTCTCTAGAGTCCCCACCTGATACTGAGCTAAGTCATGAGTGTTTTTCCAAAAAAAGTATTTCCTATCATCCAGTGTGCATCGAATCACTTCTAGCTTTTCCCCGACACTATCGGCTTGCTGCAAATGTTCCACCCGACTGTCTCTGGAAGACTCAGTCGATACCCTACAGTTAGAAGCTTTGGGATCCTCCGATAGGCTTCGGCTGAGGAGAGGATTTTCCACCCAATAGTTTTCAGCTAGCTCTCAAACTATCACTCGATGCCACCGTTATTTCTAATATGGCACTGGTGCATTAAGTACCTTAAAGCCCCGCACACACGGACCATTTATTGACCCTTTGGCAAAGTCTTTTTAAACACCGTGGGCATTTGTCTAGGTTATTTGTTTTTCGTCAAGTATTGGTGGATTTCGCTGAGCGAGCTGGCAAGTGCATTGCAGATCCAATCAGCCACGTAAAGGCCGAGCGATTTTAGCTCGTCAGTCCTCCTTTCCAGTAGGATTTTATAACCTTACTCTGTTATCCAACTCAGCTTTTTGGGTTTTGGTTAGGTTTTTTGCTTCAGTTCTTTTTATACCCGAGAGTCAGTGGTTTTTTTTCCTTTGCATTTTTTCGCATAATAGTGTTCAAGGTTGCTCTGCTCGTGGCTCACGAGGCAGTGAGTTTCTACCACCTGCCTCGTGCTAGTCGTTAGTTTTGCCCTCGCCATGGGGGTTTCATGGGCAGAGGTTGTAGAGGAGTGGGTGTGTGTAGACAAGCATTTTGCCATCTACACCACTCGATTACTTGTTAAGAGGAGCGCGGGTGGGGTGGTCATTATCATTGGTCGGGTAGATAGATTTTGGCCTAGGGATTTTTAAGCCGTCGTGACCTTTTCCTGGTTGTGATGCCCATATCCTGGAGAGCATACTTTCGTTGATAGTATTTGTGGCCCATGGGTTGAAGGTTTTCTTCCTCAAGGCTGTCTTAACCTAGATGCTTTAGCCACGGGATGTAGAGAAGACTGTGGAGAAGCTTAAGCATGTGATCAGCTCTCACTATAGCATCTTGTGTTGTTACTGTTAGAATTTTTTTAGGATGATATGGTAACGTTTGTTGTTGTATATGAGTACATGCTTTTGATGGTTATATGCATATATGCATCTAAGATTTGCTTTGATGGTTTTGACAACCTCAATATTTATTCAACGCCTTGCCAAGAAAAGGAAAGAAGAAGGCCCAAGCTGTGGAAGTCATCACGAAGGTAGAAATCATATATGATGATACTAAACCTGTGACTGGAGCCGATCCAGAATTCAGATGGGGCCAGGTATATCAAATGATCAAAGACTAAACTGTCCCAGGGACAGGCTTAGAAGATATACCGATCTATACAAATATAAAGAGGTCAGCTTTCATGAAAGAATCCACTCACCTTGAACTTTTTCTATGCTCTGAAGTCATTGGCTGGATACTCCCAAGAGTAGATGTAGCCAAGATGATACTAGCCAATGTAAATGGGCAAGGTTATGTTGCTTATAGTCCGGCTTATGTACCTCATGCATGCAAGCTACTAGTGGCTCAGATGTATTTAACAGAAAAATGGTTGTAGGAGTTAGACCTGGATATTTTCGACCGCGTTAAGAAGATGATGATCCACGAGAAGCAGTTCCAGACAAAGCCTACTGGGGAGTATGAAACTACGAATTTACGTACCCCATATAGGCTTATTGCATTGATGTTGAACCGAATATTTGGCCGAGCACATGGAAAATTCTATAAGATAGGCTAGGTACTAGTGATTTACTTTGTAGCCACCAGGGGCACTATTTTCAACTAGGCTGACCTAGTCTCACACAGCTTATCCTCATTTATTAGCGTAGCTCTTGGAGGTATGTCACAAAAGAAATCAGAATTCTACATGAGCTCTTTCTTGGTTGATTGCATCTTGTGTACTCACCAGTTCCTAGTCCTGAACTGCAAATGGGATAAGACAAAGACCCCTGTGTATTCGGCATACAAACTCTTTTGGGCCCATAAATATTACGGTTCTTACAAGAACATATGTGAAGACTTCATCATGCCACTCTACAAGCTAATATTCCTCACTGAGTGCGATTGCATGTCTGAAAAGACATTAGAATTCATTCAGGAGAATGTCAATTATTACCTTTCTGAAGAAGGCATGTACATACAGATGTATGGGGCGTCCAGAGCCCCTTCCCTGTTGCCAAGGTATGCCACTTTATAGTGTTCACAAGGAGGCAGTGAGGCAGCTTTATATAAATGGAATCAGAAATTTCATGTTTGATCAGAAGAAGGTTGTCCATCCCTCTCTCCCATTCTATATAGGTAGTTACAGGTTTTCCAAAGTAAAGAGTGCATCCGAGTTTGTTAAGGAACTAGACTACTTTCATTTTGGGGAAAAAAGTTTCCATAGAAATGGTTCCGAAAACAAGATTGCAGATTACTGTGCGTCACTTGGAGTACATTTCAAATACACCAACTACTGGGACAAAGATGAAGATATTTTCCACAATGCTCACAATATGACAGATTTGAGCTAGAGATTCAAGAAGAAAATCAAGACTGTGGGTAGAAAAGGAGGCAATAGTAGTGCTATCGAGCATAAAAAACGAGAGGAAGAAGCTACAAAGAAAAGAGCAGAAGAATCCCACAGGTTGTCTCAAGAAGCAGAGTAGCATTTAGCTGAGGAATCACAACAGAAAAGGAAACAAGAGGAAAATCAGAAAAGGCAAGAAGAAGAAGAGTTGAGAGTATGGAAGGAGATTGAAATAATTAAGAAGGAAATGGTTGAATGAGCAAAAGAAACAATGGAAAAGGTAGTCGATGAATTGAATCAGAACGAGCAAGAAGACCAAGATCGGGAGGGTCAGGATCAGGGACAGGCTCCTGATGATCCCATCGATCCAGTTTTTCCATCAAGAAACATGCCAACAAAAGATACAGCTCCAACCTTAGAATTTGGGCTGATTTCTTTCATCCCATCCCAAGAGCAGGCGATAGCTGATTTTAATACAATTTTCTATGATAGAAATAAGAAAAGGATTGTCATGAGAACCGAGAAGAGGGTGGACACCGGAAAGAAGCAAGGAGTTATGGTAACTGAGAAAATAGTCGTCCATGGGACTAACAAGGATCCTAAACTCCTTGCAGGGGCAAGTGTTGCCTCATCCCTTGCAAATGTAGATAATGTGGATAAAATGGTAGATGGTCTAGAACAATATAAAGAGACGATATCTCAAATGAGGGATACTTTAAAGAAAGAGTGAGGTGAAGGACAAAGACTAAAAATAAAACATGAGGAAAGTATCAACAAGCTGGAGAAATTTAGAGAGACATGTTAGATTTTGCAATCTGACAAAGATGCGCCCTGGTATTGTCAGTAAATATCATTGAAGGGGAAAAGAGGGATCTAGAGAAGCGAGTTGTAGAAGTAGAACAGAAAGAAAATGCAGCTGATAAAAGGGTGAAGGAATTAGAAGTTCAAAACAATTTGCTAAATGAGCAACTGCAAGCAGCAAAGGAGAAACAACTGGATATTGCTCCTTTCCGCAATCAAGCATCTTCGCTACAGAAAGAAATAAATCAGATTTTGTTGAGGATAGAAGGGAAGATGTACAAGATTAAACAAATTGAGGCTAGGTTAAATGAAATAGCACTCATCTTGTCAGAATTCCGAAAGAGGTTATCAGATGTGGTCGACCTTGTGAAGAATCAACTAGCATGGATAGGATCCAACCCGACCTTTCCAGTAAATATGCCTCAGAAAACTACGGGGAGTCTGAAGATCGAGGTGGCCATATTGAATTTTGGGTGCAAAGCAGCAGTCAGATTAAACACGGCTATTGATAGAACTATTGAAAAGTGCATTGAATTATACAAAGGCATGTGTGTTGTTCACAATCAATGCATGATTTTAGAAGGTGCCCAGGATCAAGATTTCCCAGCCAAGGAGGAACATTTAAAGAACTTACAAAAGAGGATGCGAAAAGGAGAAGAGAACATATCTAAAATCGAAGATGTTAGTGAGGAAGCTATTGGAATTTGGATTATACAAGTTTTAGTCCACAAGCACCTATTGGAGGAATTACTGAGTGAGAATACACCCAAAGTGAAAGAGATCGAGTCCCAATTGTCAAAGCATTAAGTGGCAGTGCGTGTGATGGAGCCAGCTGAATATTGAGTCATCAATGAAGAAGCTCAAGCATGGAGTGTTTTCATTAAGACACCAACTGGGCCCACTTAAATCCGTCTTATTCACAAATTGAGTATTATGTAATATTTTGTATTTATTCCTTTTTCTGAGTAAACACACTAGAAGACAAAAAAATTTAAATGAAGAGTTGGGGAAGCCCAAGAGGTTGGGGAAACTTAAGAGTCATTTTGTAATTTGTATAAGTAGGAGAAAATTACATGATGGAAGGGATTTTTCGCTAGCATAGTTACTGAAGCTTGTTGTAAGAAGAACTATTTCCTTTTATAATAAAATAATGGAATTTTTGTTGGAGAGAGTATTGCATAAGCCTCAAATTATGTTGTGTAAAGCTAAATGAAGAACTATTTCTTTTTTAGCACGATATACAATCTGTGAGATCGTTCCTAACCCTTTGAACTATTTTTGTGTTATGACTGGTTTCATGTTATGTAATGAATCTTATGCAATAATGAATGATGAATGTTTTAACATCACTGAGCTATCTCTATGTTAACTTTCTGCTGTATGTATGTATCCTGGATTTATAAGTTATCTATAGAGTTCTTTATGCAAACAGTACATTACATCATTCATCTTATTTAGCATCAATCTTGCTCCCTGGGGATAGGTTGTAATAGATTTATATTAGTTGTTATGCTGTTGTTACTTGCATTTAATCTAGGCACTTGCATTTCATACATAAAAGATAAAATATATATAAACGGTGGTTCAGGCTGCAACCGGTAAAAGAGATCTAAGAATACACTTTAACTCTACGGTAGCCGGACCGCAAACTAGATGGATTCCCCATACCAAACAATAAACGATCTATTTGGGAACGGTTTTTGGGGAGAATCCCTATTGTCAGTACCTGGGATTTTTCTAGGCATCAACACTAACTCGAACCAAAATTATAATAATGTGAGCGAGTCGACCACTTGTCGATATCCTCCTTTTGTGCAGTTTACTTTGCCATTTGTCGCTTCGTTCCATGCCGCATCATGTGCATCCAATCTGCTTGCCAATAGGCCCCCAACAGAAAGATTGCATCGAAGGGTGTTGACAGTGTGTGTTCAACCCCTGTCGACTGAAGTGTGTCAACAAATGGTTTCGTTGCTGGGACCTTAGTGTGAGGACGAAGAGCACATGTTGTAGCACCCAATGAAACCAAAGATCTAGGGCTGGTTTGATCAAAAGGATCGAGAGTTTGCAGAAGAAGAAAACCAGAGTTCCAGACTGACAATAGAAGAGTGGTTAGGAAGGCATATCTACTCTGATATTCACGACTATTTCTTCGCCAAGTTCTTGATTATCTTGTATAAGTGGCTAGCACAGCTTAGCTTCCAGAAAATAAATTTCCAAAGAGGTGAACCTACCTACTAGACCCATGAACTGATTCAACGACTAAAAGAGGTATATAACAGGGTGTTAAGGGTTGTCGAAGTGTGGCTCGACAGAATTTTGGAAGGATGCATCACTGAGTTTGCTATCGACATAGTAAAATCCTATAGAGACGGAGAAAGGGAATCCTCTAGGGAGCAAGAGAAAGGTTTCTATTGTCTCTACAATTATGGATTAAAATGCTTATCTGCGAAAAAGGGTATATCGAAGATGAACTCCAACGAGTAGAGCTCTGGTTTGCAAAGGCCACAGGTACTGTGGAGACAAGGGTTGGATGGAATGATACATGTTAGATGGATGGGAGTTAGGATGAAACTGTGAGGAAAGTCGAGGAAGAGTGTGGTCTTCTGTGAAGTGGAGTGAGGTTCCGGCAAGAGAAGAGGCAGAGGACTGAGGAGAGTCCTGGTGCGTTCGGAACAAGAAACTACAAGAGAATATCACAAGGGACTAAGTGACCCTACAACGATGAAGGACACGGCTAGGCTATGCTCGAGCCCGAGGAAGGACCAACCCAAAGCAACAACGTACCTACACCTTCGTGCACTGCGCCACATTCTAGAAGAAACTTTGCACCACATTCTAGAAGAAACACCACCAGATTATCACAAGATTTCTTGGTGTGCCACAACCAAAGTAATAGTACCAGATCAGCGAACACAAGTAAAAGGCCCAGAATGGTGGGTGACGATGTAAAATTACCTTTGTTCCATGAGAACAGGACCGAAGATCCTAACAATATTGGTTTCTCTGCAAAACAGTATGGGCTGTGAAGCAAGTCCAAGATGAAGACATTAAGAATGGAAAACTTGCAACAACCTTCCAAGGTCGTGTATTACATTGGTATATGAAGTTCATACAAGTGTCGACAGGGCATCAACAGAAGACTCTAGCGCAAATTAGGACTTGGTTGATTGAGGAATTCTAGAAAACCAAATCAAATTCACAATACATTACTAAATTGAATGAAATCAAACAATATCTGAACGAGTCGATATGGGAATTCAATCAACGATTCAAGACGTTGATGGCTAATTTCAACTTCAGAATGAACGATGTACAACAAAAAGAATGATTCATCGCAGCATTAGTACCACATATCCAAATGTTGTTAATGCAACATAAGATTGCAACACAAACCAAGTATTTGGAAATTGCGATGAAGTTGGAGTCTTCACCAATGGGTGAAATGGGGGTTGGAATGAATCATATCCAATCACAATTGGAGAATCTAACAATTCATTTACAATATATCAATAAAGGAAAGGACATCTGCGAAGAAGTATGGTGTACTCGATGTCGCATGGAAGGACATCATAAGTATCAATTTTTGGACTTCTGCGATTGCTTATGGATTGGTGCTCCTAACCAATTGAGTCAAGGTGGCTTTTGATGGTGTCGGATCTGTCAGACTAGGGGACATCGACACGAGGAATGTGTATATCTCCAAAAGGTAGTATCAAAACCTAAAAATTTGTTCTGTAATTTTTGTCTTTGTTGGTCATGAAGAGAAGGATTGTAGAGCATATGACTTACTCCAAGAAAGAACCATGGATATGTATTTCATGAAAGGAGAAGAGAACCGACCGACGGAGAGGCCGCAACCGCAGTAACTACCACAGTTTACGCAACACAACCACAATTTTCTTCATCGCAACCGCAATACAATCATATGTAGTATGCTCAGCAACAGTTGCAGTATACTTAGACGTATTATACTTAGTTGCAGTATACTCAGCCACAGTATACTCAGCCACAGTATACTCAACCGCAGTATGTTCAACCACAACCGAATCAGTAGCAGCAACAATAACAGTTTAATTAATAGGAGTACTAACCGCAAGGAGGATTTTGTGGAGGATTCCGAGGAGGTCGGAATGGAGACTTCGGTCGAGGAGGAGGTATGGGATGAGGTCAAGGACTTATGCAATGCTATAATTATGGAGCATTAGGACATTATCAACATGATTGTTCGAATCTCTAGTCACATTGTAACTATTGTACCATCATAGATCATACTATTGAATATTGTCCACAACTGATCACAAAGTGGCAAGCAAAGAATGTCCCACCACCACAAAACCAGAATCAGAACATGAACTAGAATGTGAACCATCTTGTGAATCAGCTACAAAATCAGACTCAAGCCCCAACGGTAGGGAAAATTTCGACGGAACCCGGGACTCAACCTGCAGATGTTGGAGTCATTATTCGAGGAGGTGCTACGATGGGAGATGATGATCCACTCCCACATATTCGATTAGAGGCTCCAAAGAAGGTGCAATTCGATGTTGACACTAAGAAAGACACATTCTTTGATGCTAGAGACATCATAAAAAGGGATATGATTAAGTTTCTTATCTATGAAATGTCGTCTGCTTTGATTAAACACTTGTAGTAGGGCCATAGCAGAAGGTTGGAACATTCCAAAGTTTCTTTGAAAGTTGTCTATCCTTGGAAAAATATCCTGATGCGCTAGCCAAAATAGCAATTCTGCTATACCGACAAGAGAAAGGGCAACAATATTCCTTCGTGAAATCGTTGCATAAGAAGAAAACCGAGAGAGAGATGAAAATGAATGTCCAGATCGATGACTCTGTTGTGGACTAGATCATACTGGATCTAGGATCATATGTTAACATATTGACGAAGCAATCGTGGGAAAGGATGGGGAAACCATGGTTGGTTTAGTCTCCTGTACAATTGTGACTGACAAATCAGGCGAGAGTGTTACCAATTGGATGAGTACCACACCTATTGGTTGAAGTAGAAGGGATGAAGACTTATGCAGATTTCGATGTTACTAAAATCGTCGACAAAGGTAGCTCATATCCCGCGCTACTGGGGATTGGTTGGGCTAATGACAATCTAGCGGTGATCAACTTCAAGAAGAGGGTGATGAATTTTGAAAATCGCAACATATGGATCATCACCCCATTGGATCCGAGCTAAGGAAGAAGATATGTCGAACCAGAAAAAGAGGAAGTCGTGGGAGGATGGGATCATGCATATAATATCTCTGAGGATTACATCCATCCCACTGTGGATGAGGAGCTGGGCTAGCAAAGTTTTAGCTTCGCATCTTCAGATTCTAATGATGCACTAGAGAATTGGAAGAATCAACTACATGAAGTATCGGATTCCGAAAATGTGGGTGGGTCACTCTATCACTGCCCTGGGTAGCAACTGAATTATTTTATCAAGGAGTTTGAAGACAAGGTATCGGAGCCTCAACGACTGTTGGCATTGGAGGAAGCGCTGAAGGCCACTCCAGCAAGATGGTGGGAAACACATAAAATATCGATCATCGGTTAGACTGTATGTCGCAGAATGATGGAAGTTCAATTTGGGATAGGAGAGCAATACCAAGGAGAAAAGTATGACGAAAGAAATGATCCCAAGGATCACCTGGTCTCATGTCAGATCTTATGGGTGTAAAAATCGAAGGATGGATGGGTACATAATTTTTTCCATATGTCGGATGAGATGTCACAAAAATGGTATGTATCAGCCGAACTCCGAAGGGAGATCACAACATGGGAAGACCTGACTATCTGCTTCAAACATACATTCAACTTTGTGAGTGTTGATCCAGATGTCATCTTGGAAATCGTTCCAGTGACATTCCCCGCAGAATCGCATGAGACGCCCGTAAGACATTTGATGACATAATGTTACAATGTGACAGGAAAACCTGACGACGGGAATATCCAAGGAATATTAATATCGCACAAACAGGGGGAATTCGGGATATCGCAATGCCATAGATACCAAGCGATAAAGTCCACCAAGCTCTTAAGATACAAAAGGTTAATATTGGGACTATGAAGGATCTGAAGTTCGCCAATGTAGGAGACTACTAGGATGAATCTACGATGGAAAAGATCACTGACCGGTTACACGAGTTCTAGGATCTATTCCCAAAAAAAATTGATGAGATGAAAGGGATTATAGGGGACTTAGGAGAAATGAAAATCCTGCTAAAGCCAAATGCAAACCCAGTAAAATAACGTCTGTGTCGATTGAATCCATGATACAAGGAGCGCGTGAAAGATGAACTCGACAGGATGATGGATGCTGGAATCATCGAACTGGTGGAAGAATTAGAATGGATCAATATGATGGTTGTTTAAGATAAGAAGATAGGAGAAATCCAGATCTGTGTCGAACTCCATAAGCTAAATGAAGCATGTCTCCACGATTTGTTTCCAACACCATTTACTGACGAGGTACTCGAAGGAGTTAGTGGCCAAGAGCTCTATTCATTCATAGATGGATTTTTAGGCTATCATCAGGTAAAGATTGTGAAGGAAGATCAACATAAGATGACCTTTGTGACCGAATGGGTTGTTTTCAATACACAGTGATGTCGTTTGGCCTCAAAAACACACCTGCAATCTTCTCAAGGATAGTAGTAGTTGCATGTAAGGATTTAATTCAGAAATTCTTGGCAGTGTATATGGATGATTGGACCGTCTATGGGTTGGTGAAAAACCACATTGTGAATATGTGACTAATGTTGGAAATATGTCGACAACATCAGATCACGCTAAATCTGTGAAAGTGTATATTTTGTGTGCTAGTCAGAATTTTGTTAGGGAACATTACCTGTAAGGAAGGAATGTTGGTAGATCCTGCTAAGATCGCAATAATTGTTAATTTACCCTCACCAACGACGGTGAAACAACTCAGAGCGATGTTGGGCCATACAAGATACTATCGAAAGTTCATAAGGGGTTATGTAGTGATTACAACACCAATGGATAATTTGTTGAAGAAGGATGTGAAGTTTGAATGGATACCTAAATGTCAAGAAAGTCTCGACACCCTCAAAAAGAAGATGGTCACAACACCAATATTGGTCTTTCTGGACTGGACGAAGGATTTCCACATCCATGTCAATGCATCATCAGTCGCATTAGGTGTAATCTTTGTGCAATCAGGTAAAGGAGCGACTGACCAACCAATTTCTTTCGCAAGCTGAAAGTTGTCATCTATGAAAATGAACTACACAATGACAGAGAGAGAAGGATTGACAATGGTGTACGCGTTGCGGAAGTTTCTCCACTATCTGTGTGGTGGACACTTCAAGATGTTGACTATTCATTCCACATTAAAATACCTGGTCGACAAGCCTGTGTTGGGGAGGAAGATCTGTCTATGGTTTCTACTCTTCCAAGAGTTTGATTTCAAGATCATTGTGAAGCCGAGACGATTGAATTTCGAACCTGATCATTTGTCAAGGATTGAGACAGGAAAAGAACCAATGAGTATCGAGGATGGATTACCCGATGTGCAACTATTTAAAGTTGGAATGGCTGATGATCATTATGAGAAAATTATTCAGTTCCTATTGACAACTAAAGCACCAGACGATTTCACCACTAGTTAGAAGAAGCAATTGGTCATTTGAGCTGCAAATTTTCAGCTAATTGTTGGGAAACTCTACGATATGGGAACATATTAGATTCTACGCCTATATGTTCTACCACATGAGAAAGAAAGGATATTGGTCAAAGCACATGATGGAGTTGCAAGAGGACACTATGGAGGTCGCGCAACCACCAGGAAGATACTCTACGCTGGTCTCTAGTGGCAAACTATGCACAATGATGTTGTGGATTATGCGAAAAGATGCCATGTTTGTCAAAGGGTGGGGAAGCCATCACGACAGGAAGAGATGCCATTAGTGTTGGAGATTTGTTTTAACGCTCCCGGTGAGTTTCACGACATGGACTAATCACCTCGTAATATCCTAAATCTAGTGATTGTGGCAGAGATTAACACATTTTTTGTGTTTGGGGAACCATCATATGTGAAGGAGGGACATCTAGCATAGGTAGCAGGTTGTAAGGTGCAGGTATGGGCCAATTGGCATCTCAAATCTTGCCATTGGGATGGTTTTTGGGAACCCCATACCAACAACTTGGAATGGCAAGTAATCAAAATTGCTCATGTGTTTATCCATCATGAACTCAACATACAACTTCTGGAGGAAGTATAGTGGTATTTCCCTATTGATGTGTGGTAGTACATCAAAAAACATGCACCATCAACCCTTCCAATGCTCTCAAAATGGTGGATATGTGCACCACTCAATAAAAATATGTAATCGGTTGGTGTTTGGAATGTTATTTACTCTAGGGACTCAAAAAAGTGAAAATATGTGTTCTTTTGTGATTTTAGCTTCTTAACGTCGTTATAGCTCAAGCCATTTGCATATTCTTTCCTTTTTCTTTCTTTGTATGATGTGATGTTGTACAAAGCATCATTAGAGTGGCTAATCATGTCCACAATGGAATCCATAGATTGTGCTAGTAAGTGGTGGAGTTGGTATCCAACCCTCCATGTGGTACCAATCTCTTTCAAGTGGGAAATCTCTTGCAGAATCTCTCTGTTTGGATCCATAATAGTCACTGCAATTATAAATTAACAAAAAAAATTCATTAGAAAAATACACATGGTATAATGACATCTCTAATAAATGAAAAATGTAAAACTAGTGTACAACAAATAACAATGCACAAACTAAATTTAAAATTGAACAATTACACTAATAAATCAACATAATATTTCATTATCTTAAATTTATGTCGTATATGTGTATTAATTTCGATTTCCATATGTGTTAATGGCCTATGTGTATATGTCATATGTCATAAATTTAAATTTACATTAATATTTTCAATCTAACATGGTATTTGAGCATGTTCTTTAGAATCCTCAAGATCCATGTATGGAAAGCATTGTTACCTATGAGAGCAAGTTGTTAGAAGGATTTGAAACATATTTGATTCTTTATGTTCATTGAGGATGCTTGAGATTGGTTCCAACCTTGTTGGGATTCATATGCAAAAAATATAATTTTAGATCCCATATAGAATTCAACAGACTTCCACTGGATTCTATCATACATGTATGATGGTATGGGGTGGGCATAATCAAGCACATCAACCTCCCTATGTACCTTGATGTTGGTGGTGCTTATTGTTGAACTCCTATGTCTTAGCCTTAACAAAAATGTACCCTTAACTCAAGTGAAATAACTTATTAAGCATGGGAAGCTTCTCTACCTTATTTCAACGCTTGGATTAGGAAGTTTCATCAAAGTTGTAAGGTGTCTAATGTCCTTGGAGGACCAACTTCAATATTTCGGGTAGAGGCAAGGGATATATCTTAGAGGAAGGAGCACATGATGCTATTGGAAGACTTTCGCTGGATTCTATCATTGGAATTTTATATGGTATGGGGTTGGTATGTAATAAAGCACATCAACCTCCCTATGTACCTTGATGTTGGTGGTGCTTATCATTGAACTCTTCTTCTTGGCCTTAACAAAAATGTACCCTTCACTCAAGTGAAATCACTTATTTAGCATTGGAAACTTCTCTACCTTATTTTAACGCTTGTATTATGAAGTTTCATCAAAACTATAGGGTTTCTAATGTCCTTGGAGGACCAATTTCGATATTTCAAGTAGACGCAAGGGCTAGGGCCTAAAGGAAGGGGCTCATGATGCTATTGATAGGCTTCCACTGGATTCTATCTTACATGTATGATGGTATGGGGTTGGCATGTAATCATTAGAACATCAACTCCCTATATGCCTTGATGTTGGTGGTGCTTATTGTTGAAATCCTATGTCGTAGCCTAAACAAAAATGTACCCTCCACTCACGTTAAATCACTTATTAAGAATGGAAAGCTTCCCTACCTTATTTTAACGATTGGATTAGGAAGTTTCATCAAAACTGTAGGGTGTTTACTAATGTACTTGGAGGACCAACTTTGAGATTTTGGGTAGATGCAAGGGATAGAGGCTAGAGGAGGGGGCACATGGTTTTATTAACGAATAAAATCCCAATATAGGAAAGAATTTTGATATGTAAATATTCGATGTAGCATGAAATTTTTCGGACTCTATAGGTCATTTAGCATCTTTGTTTATGTATTTTGGGGTAGACATGAATTCCACTTGATGTTTTTTTATTTATATGCAACCTGTCTATATAAATGAGAAACTTTTCATATTTGTGAATAATGGTTTGGATTCATAAGGATGCTCATGAATATATATGTATCTAGTGAAAATGATTTAAATTTTATGCGTATTGGGGTTCAATTATTATTTTTGGCATACAAATGACTAAGATTATGGTTTATATTTTTTAGGGCATAAAATGACTGAAAACAGATAATTTAGAAGGAAATATTTTGATGAAATTACCTAAGATATTGGAGGAGATGGATGTCTTTGGTGGAATATCGGTCTTCTATTCTCCCTATTTGCCTTCACAGTATTCTCTACTAGATGATCGTGACTCATTGTTTATCGTTATTGTGGAGGAAATGACCGGCGCGAGATGATTTTGGGCTTAAATAATGTTTTACAAATTGCGTACGCATTCCAAAATCACTACGTTGTTTGTATTTCTAAAACAGGGACACGTTTTGTTTACCTATTCTTTGTGGCATTCCTTGTGGCAAGCTTGATATTGCTTGGGAATAGATGTGGTAAATGTGTACTCGTTTAGATTTTCTAAAACTTGAGCGAGATTATTGAATCTACAATTGCATCTAAAAAGTCCCTCAACTTTGCGCACTCTCCCATAACAATTACTCTATTGGTTGTAATGCCATGCATGTTGAAGTTGTTGCCATTGGAGTTGTTGTTAATGTTTGTTGTGTGGATTAGAGGAGGGAAACTTGATGGTAGGTGAAAGCTAACAGACCTAAAGTATTATTCTTCAGGATGAAACACTGATCAAAATATCCTTCCACAAGCAGGATCACGCAATTATGCTCCCGCAATCAAATTTCCGCAAGACCCTTTCTGCAATTGCAGATTACAGATGCGGTTATGCAATTTCCAAATTAAAAAATGGACTTTTGCAATTATGTGGCCACAACGGTCCTTTCCGCACTCAGATTGCAAATTGCGGATACACCTTCCCACTTTCCCAAGAGGGATTTTGCAACTTTATTTCCACAATTCTTATGAGTCATTGATTTCTTGTGGGCTCCTTCTTGACCACCCATCTGAGATCAAATGCCGATATCACCTTAACTTTGTGGATCTTCACTTTTCCTTTACGGAATTCATCAAAACTTGAATCCTCAAAGGAAAAGTGAATCCTCAAAACTTAGCCTACAACTAAGAATCCCTGGAGTCTTAGTGATATTTCCTGGATAGTTTTTGTTGGAGAACCAAAAGCGAATTGTAATAACCTAAAGGATTGCTTGTAGAGAAGGGCATATCATTCCATGTGTTGTGCAAGTTGAGGAGCAAGAGTGTTGATTGACTATGATAGATGTAGAGGGAATTTTCGCACCAAAGAGTTTTATGGGTTGTTGGTTGAGCATGAAACCTTCAAAACTTCACCCTTTTGAAATGATAGCCTTAAATAGATCGTGGTATTTGTCATAGAGATATTAAGTGTGGCATAGTGCCAAATGCTAGAAGGATTGTCCTTCATTTGCATCTTGTTAGAAGAATATCTTCATACAGATCAGTGTTACATGAATATATTATGAAGTGCTATTTTTATATTATTGTTTTTCTTTATGTATTTAATGGTTTGGGCATATTTGTGTGTGAGAGTCTAATTTTCATAATTATGGATGTATGCATGGTAGATCTATATTCATGTACGATATTGTAATTAAATAATTAAGATTGTTGTAGCTTGTTTCCACTATTAATTTCTATATTCACCTATTAAAAACAATATTGGAATGAAAAGAAAAATTCTACAATAGAATTAAGGAACTCCATAGCCTTTCTAGTGAATAGAGGCTAGTGTGTATGTTACAATATCTTTCCCACACAACTCTCTTTAGTATATTTATGGTTTGCATGATCTAGTCTCTTTTTTGAATGCATTTGCAATTGGTTAGATTAAAACAATGCTAAGTGTCTTGGGATTTTATGTCTCCTTTAGCAAATCAACCTACCCTTTTTGAGATTGTGAAACCCACTATGCTGGAAGATCTATTTTTAATCCCTGGTGGTCTTTTTTGAATGTCGAGTCCCATTGGATCCAAAGGTTGTATAGTGTCTATTGAGTACAGGTTTCATATAAGTAAGATTTATGTGTTTGCTTGGTTGGTAGCCTTTTAGATGTTATTTTCGTCACATGTGTCAAGGTGGAAAATTTGAAGCATATTTTTGGGAATGCTCTTTTGCGAGGTCTTTGTTACAGAGAGAAATTCCTATGGCTTGGGGTGCCACAACAGACAACTTGACTCCAAAAATGAATCCTTTCCAATATGCAATAGAAATTAAATGTCTAACACTAAAGGATCAGACCTCGTACCTTATTCCGGACGGTTGAAGTAGATCACCATTGAGCTTTCCAACTTCAGCTTGAATTGATAGATTACTTCCTCAACAACAAGTAAACAATACAAGCATACTATATATCATGGTGTTAGATCTATTCTAGCATATATAATCAACAATGTATAAGCATTTGAAAACATCGCATGGATAAAATATTCATTCAAACATACATTATTGGACAGGAAAATATATTTCTATTAATATAAAATCAGAGATTACAATGGATACAACATTTGTCGGCATGTCTGCGAATCGCAGAAACTGAATCCCCCACTTAGGCCTCCACCACCTCAATCCTCCATCTCTTGATAGCAAGCTCACAAGCAAAAGGCAAGCTTGGGAAGAACACAAAAGTGCTCCAAGGAACAAAGGGATGTAGACTCAAGCATACGTTCCGGCAACAATGGACTATAGTTTCTTTGCTCTCAATTCTCTCATATGCCTTCAATGTACCATAGAGTTCCTTATATAGCTTTTCAAAGGGGTAATGAAAGGTCGAATCCGAGCATCTCAAGGCATAGGGAAGGCCAAGAGTCAAGTGAGTCAGATCCATGTCAAGGAAAACTCCAAAAGGATTTGGATTTTGTACACATCCTGATGTATGCGGTTTTAGTGGTCAAACCCGCGTATATACACGATTAGGGGTTTAAAAGTCGCATATATGGATTTTCACATGTTTTAAGGGATGGCCAAGGAAACATCAAAGGACAAAAGATGGTCCAAGGGGTCTAAGGAATCTGCAGAGAGACAGGGGAAAGGTCATACAAGTGTGATTCACTTGGAGTGGTAAAATCCACTATAACAGTCTTGTTGGCATCAAATTTGTGCAATTGGAAAGCATTCTTTAGGAAAATAAAATCTACAATGGAGGGCATCATTCTGGATTGATTCCAAATGTATGGTCTTGGATTCTTTGTATGGTATTGACATTGTTTGAGAATTTCAACATTATTTGTTCTACAAAAACTTCATTAAAAAGGTGTTTGAGAATGAGGTAAATTCTTTAAGAGTTGTTTGTCAACAAAAGGGTCATTATAAATTAAGGATATCAAACTTATATTTAAGATAGATATATATTAGTTTAATTTTTTTATTTTATAAAAGAATATATGAATTTTTTTTTTAATATTTTTTATTTTCTATTTTATAAAATTCTTTAATATTTTTAATTTTTTTAAAGAATGTTAGTTAGTGCAATATCGTGCCAATATTGAGGTGTTTAATTTGTTTATTTTATTTGAGTGATTTTTTTTTATACATAAACAATATAATAGAAAATATTAATATTGATTAAAGGGATATCGTGTTATAACTATGCTTTTTATCATCTTTTGACCATAATACCACGTCAATCCTTCCCTTTGCTTTAATAAATGAATTATAATTGCTTCTCTTCATTACGCAACTAAATTATTGCAGAATGGGTTCAAAAGACTTGCCCCACCTTTTAACACTTGCTTTTCAATACTATTATTTTGCGCTGCCCTGCAATTAAACTTGAGATTTGGCATTTATCGCTTCACTTGATGTCTGCATTTATTTACTTACAGAAAAAACTGTTTTTTTTTTAGCATTGAGGTGAGCACTGAATTTGAGCTACTTGTAAACTTGTGTGAAAGTTTTGAATCACACATCCAAGAACCATTATTCGAATTGGATTAAACTTGATAACGTTTAAAAAATTGGGTGGCTGGATATTTTTAATATAGCTTGATACAAATTTTGTGTGGATATTAATTTAGAAAGGAACGAGTCGTCTTAGTAGTGAACAAAGGAAATTGAGTTATAATAGTCTGAATCTTGGGGATTAAATATAAGCATTGGAAGATGGAATCTCACATAGAGATGGTGCTTCAAAATTTGACAAGATTTGGGTTGAACTTGGAAGCGAGCCAAACATAATAATATATATATATGATTTCCAGATGCATTAAGATGGGCAATAAGCTGGGCAATAAATAATGAGGGGTATTGGTTTTATTTATTTTAAAAGGGTAAAGCAATCGAAGAATGACAATAAATATTTAACAAGAGACTGCACGCCAATATCAATCAATCATTCATTCACACCTCTTTTCCTTTTTCTTTGCAGGCTTTGGGTTTGACATGAGTCACGGTCAAAATGCATTAGCTGCTGGTGCTCTTCACTTCGCTTCTTTTTCTTCATTGGTAGACATGAAAGCCAAAGCAAAGCCAAAGAAATAGGAAAAGAGGTGTGACTGAATGATTGATATATGCACAGGCTCTCACTAAATCTCCTTCCCAATTGCTTTATCCTTTTTACATAAATAATACCACTACCCTTCATTGTTTATTGCCCAACTCCATTCATTGGAAATCAAATATTTTGTTTGTTTGGCTTTCTCTCTTCACAATCGATCATTTCCTTCCAATTTTGAAGCACCAGGTATGTCAGATTTAATTTCCTTCTTCTTTAAGCATCTCATCTTCCAATGCTTATATTTAATATGTAAAATTCACATTATTATAACCAAACTTGCTTTGACTAAATCGAGAAAGATTTGAATATTGACAATGGAGTGAGGAGTTACGACGAACTAATTGTGACAGTTCAAGAGTTATGAAAGGTAGTCAAAATCTCTATCATGTCCACCACCATCATATGTAACTCTCTTACAGGTTTTATCTTAATATAATGTAATCATAATGCAACTTGATGTCTTTTCTTATAGTTTTATAATACCTGCTAATTGTTATTTGCAAGTTCATGAACATTTTTATATTATTAAATTTAACTACCAATTAGGACTTATCTGTTGTTTTAACATAACATTCATTCAGCTTTGGATCTATTTTGTCTAATGAAGGAGAAATTGTTGAAATTACAATTTGGGTTGTTGGAATTGCAAGCAATGGATTCAATATTTTAAAGAAAAATAGTTTTATAGCAAAGGCCAATATGAAGAGGGCAACAAAGCCACCTAATAACAACATCAACAAATTCTTAATGCATGGTGTCAATAACTACACAGAGAGATGAAACAAGTTAATAAGGTCAAAACAGCTTCACAAAACCTAAACCGAGCTTCACAACACCTAGATATGCATATTGGTAACCCTTAGATTTTTCCCTATCTATTTGTTCAAACAGTGAAGCTAGCTACTGTCACTACTAAGGCTAATAGCTGATTCAACTGCCTTACCCCATCACCATCCAAGCAATCTCACCATAATATGAAACATATCAATGACAATGCACCTATACATGTACACTTCATAAAAAGGCGTATCTATTTGTTCTTTATGCACGAGATTTATGTGAACAGGTTCTTCCTTATCAGTAAAGGAAACATCAAGCGAACAAATTTTTATTTCTGTATGAGATTGGTATTGCCACCCTTTTAGCTTATAAACTTCTTTTGGCAAGATGCCAGGATGTTCCCAGTTAACAAAGGGATTTAAATTGTTAATAGTTATGATGGAAGAGGAAGCTTTAACATTTTGAAAAGGTTATCGTCTTTCAAATAATGAAACATTAGTTTGGTCAAATTCACAGTCCAACGATGTGAGCTCAACTAAATCCATAAAAGGGTCCATGGGACACTTACCTGTCTCGAACATTAAAGGAATAGTTTTGCTCTTGTGCATCCTACAACTCTTTGAAAGATGTCACTAAAAAGACTTAGGGTGCCTGAATAGTTTTGCTCTTGGGCATCCTACAACTCTTTGAAAGATGTCACTAAAAAGACTTAGGTGCCTTTTACCTATGTTTGTGGCTTCACAATTTCCAGAAATTTAGACTTGGATTACCTCAACTATTCCACGCAGATCCTTCTTTAGATTAGATTTGAACTTGATAAAGAATTATAAGAAACACCGGTATACTATTCCACGCAGATCCTTCTTTAGATTAGATCTGAACTTGATAAAGAATTATAAGAAACACCGGTATACAAGTATGTTACGAGATAAGAACTGAGAAGAAAAGAATAAGCTCTTAACTAAGCTAAAAAGTTAAAGAGAAAGTCTTAGAAGAACTGAAAGGTAAGAAAATGTCTCTCTCCTAATATCAGCAACAATCCAGCATTCTATAATTCAACAGAGTTTTACAAATTATTAAGATCTTCAGGAGGATAGACGAAAAAAATAATTCAGAAAAGACAGAGAATCTATTTCGTATCCCTATGAAAGAAAAACAAAGCTCTCCGAGAAATCTTATCGGAAAAATAGAAAAGCTAAGAAAGATGCTAAAAGGCACACTAAGAGAGATAGAACAATCATGAGATGATGAAATGCGCAGGGTATATGCAGAAGCTTTGAAAAGTCCAAAATTTGTGAAGGCTAGAAGTACCCTACACATTAGTGAAGATGAACGCTCAACACATGAAGAATAAAGAAACACTTTGTTTCTTGATCCAACTCCAGAGCTTTCATTGAGACTTTTTATAGGTTCTAAAATGTATATAAAAGTTTGGTTTTGTCCTCCAGAGTTCAAGCCATACCAGATAGATTGCATGATAGATTCTAGCTATCAATAGAATTGCTCAAAGGTGCTGTCATTCCATCTTTCTAAAGGCCTCAGAACATGGTGTAGCAATTGAAGGAACTCCTGTAAAGAGTTTCATATTTTTTTTATCAAAGTCGAAAGTTTGCATGAAGTCTTATCTTTTTATCTTTGAATATGTTAGATAGCATTAAATAAGATTGCATTGCTAGGTTCTGAGTTTTTAAATAGAGTCAATCTTGTTACTTCTGATATCAATAAGATGTTGTTTAAATGTATCATAAATGGTAGGATAGTGTCTTTCTCGATGTCATTTGAAGCTAAATTTAAGTGCAAGAGCCCTGTCAGAAAGCCTAGTCTTATCCTGGATGTTGCAGAATTATTCAAAATGGAAAGATGCATTACATATTATGAGATACATAAAAATTCTTTTTTATCTAAAATATTTGCAAAGCTTGAGCAAGAATGCACCTTGAAAGCGTAGATGTATTTTGGATCAGAGAAAAATACTTTGTATCTTTTCCATTTGATCCTTTACTCAAACTTAAAGCAAAGGAAATCCTTTGCAGCTTTAATGTCACCAGTTTGAAAGAGAATTATGTGAAGAAGAAATTAAAGATTTGTTGGTTAAAGTTCTGATTAAACCTTCAATTCTAGCAACTCAAAACTATCATTTCAACAATTTCAACCAGATTTTAACTAGAAAAAATAGCCAAATTTTGAATACAAATCATTTAAAATTGAAATGATTTTTTTTTCAATTTCAAAATGTCATAAACAAAAACAAATAATGCATGCAACAACGTTCCTTTCGAAAATGATATGAACACAATATTTGTATAAAGCTGAAAATATATCTCCCCAAACGATTTTAAACAACATAAAGTTTGGTCTACTTCTAATCATAAATCCTTTCCTCCATGTTGGATTCCAAACTTTAATTCAAATTCAATGCTCACTAAAAAGGTTTCATTAAATAAATACAGACACTACGTTTCAAGCTATACATTCAAAGTCTGAAGTTTATAAATTGCATGAGAGTGACGAAATAATATTTTTGAAAAGCAAGTATTAAAAGGTGGGAAAGTCTTTTGCATCTATTGCAATAATTTATATGCACAATGAAGAACAATAATTGATGTAGTATCCTAATAATACAGACCTCGACCCTTAACGAGTCTCTTCCATCTAACTTTCGCTAAAGCTCATATTTTTATTTTTATTGAGCATAGTCTTGCTAAAGCTCATATTTTTATTTTTATTGAACATAGTTTAAACAATCGATGATTTTATTAATTTTTCCAATATTTTTTCTAATTTTTAAGATGCAATTGGAATTATTAAAATATTAAATATAAACTATTGAGAATACACAATTCCAATACAAAGTAGCTGAATCCATTTTAAAAAAATGAATAAAAAAAAATTATGGTGAAATTCCATCCATAATAATCGAAAAAGGCCAGAATCTTCATTATTTAATATCAAAATGTTTAAGTTGCTTTTTTATATTGAATGTTAAGTTATTTTTTTATATTGATTGTGCAAATAAAATTGATTACTAGTTGGTAGTGACACAAGAATGACTTTACCGGACGGAGCAGTATATCAAACAACCAAAACACATCCTGTTTTCTGGAATCCGAAAGAGAAATAGTTGCTTAATTCGCAATTTTGACTGCTCAACTAGTAATTTTGACAATTTGAATAGTTTTGAATTACGACGATTATACTGAAATCACATTATTACAGGTTTCAATTTCAATTTTTAGACCAGATTTTGGTAACCAAATAAAAAAACAAAGGAAGTATTTTGGTTGTTCTTTAGACAAGATTTTGGTAACCAAATAAAAAAACAAAGGAAGTATTTTGGTTGTTCTTTATCGGACATGCCACCCAGGTCGAGGTAAAGGTAAAATAGGGTAGAAGTGAATAGAATAATCATAATCAAATATAAACCAGCCAGGCAGGCGGTGCGCCGAGAGTTGACTAATGGTCAACCTTTGGGAGCACTAAATCCGAGACGGCGGGTGTGCCACAAACACCCTGTCACCCTCCTTCCCTTAGTGACTCTATTTGTGTAGCAAATTCACGGCAAAAGAAAAGCCATTTCTTTTTTTTTCAGGAAGAAAAAAGCCTGTCCTTGTTATTCTTATTAGAATCAAAGGTCATCTTTACAGTCATACCGCGATCGGGTTACATCAGATCACTGCTCATAGGAGTTCAACCATGGGGAAAGTAACTCAAACACTACAATATCCCATCAGCAAACTGTCTCATCATATAAGGATCGTCCACTCATCCACATCTAGCGAGTACCAAAAGGCACTGCTCTGCTATCTAAAAGAGATGACTCAATACAACAATACAACACATACCAGTATCAGGAAAGAAACTCCCATTATACAATCTCAATAGAGCTGAAATAGATCCTGAGAGACCAATTGGTTCTCAAAAAATTCCTTGTATCTACCTTTCCCTTGAGGATAAAAGAGTGCATCTTTAGAAAGGCGGTCAGCCAACCGATTGTGTTCTCAATAGATGTGGGTGATGGACAATGCCTGGAAGCTTGTGAAAAGCTTTTTTGTCTCACTACACCAATGAACCAGATCAGTGGGGGAGAGAGCAGTCGATCCCTTCACCCAATTGATGATTACAAGTGAATCACCATATATCTCGGATAAGGGGATCCCCATCATTTGAGAAGTGTAAAGAATTGCCCATAAACTGAGCAATTCCGCTTTAGTATTGGTTCCATGTCCGACCCCTAGCATGAACTCCAAATGGTGGCAGTCATTTAAAAAGATGCAAAAACCCACACCAGCAGCCTTACAATTTGATGCACCATCTATGTAACCACAGGGGAAGATCATGGGAGGAGACTTCCCCAAAATTCTATCAAATTTTTTCTTTTTGACAGGCAAAATAGATAGATGTTGAACGGCAGAAATAACTTGATATACAATACTGTAGACATTTCTTTTTTCATCTTCAAAATTAGCCTTATTGCGAGTCTTCCATACAATACACATCATGTGGAATGGAAGCAAATGGAGAGTCGAACATTTTGTCATCTTTCCCAGCCAGTCAAGTAACATGTCCACCAGAGAAAAATGAGCTGAGAATGCATGCAGATTTAAATGATCACATACCTGTTCAGCCACTAATTTCCATATTGTACAATTAATAAAAAGATGCTCTACAGTTTCTTCATCAGCTTTACAAAGAACACATATACCTGGACCCTGTTTTCCTTTTTTCTGTAAATTCTCCCAAGTGAGAATTCTGTTTCTAACAGCTAACCAAATGAAGCATGAAATTTTATTTGGCAGAGAATTGTTCCATAAATATTTGTCAATAGGAGTAGAAACCGGTCCCTGTGATGAGGAAACAATACAATCATATGCATTCTTGGCCGATAAGGAACCCTGCTTCTTTCTGAAGTCCCATACCAATTCATCATCAGCATCTGTAATATGAATACCAGCACCATTTAAACCAGCAGTATAATCTGTCCACAAATCATAGAAAAGACCTCCCAAATTAAGTTCCTCAGCCGTATACCAATAGCCTTGTGCATCTGGTTATGAATTATGAGCTTGCGCTAAAGAAAAGCCATTTCATCTTGTCGGTCGAACCACGTATTATGTTCTCATCTTCTCGTAATGATTGTTTCACCAATTTGGTATAGTTGTCCATGTCTAAATTTAATAATAAGTTTAATAATAATAATAATAACTGATTTTTTAATAAAATTAAATAATTTTTATCTAAATATTATTAGCAAAAATTGAGTCGACTAAACTTGAGTTTACCGGTCAGTTATTAAAAAATTTCAGGGCGACCTTTTTTTCTTTTTTACTTGTACCAAATTTGGTCCACCTTTTAGACTCGACTATTTTTCCTCTTCAAGCTTTTTACTTGTCGGTTCTACCACCACTTGTCAGTTTTACTATAAAAACTGACAAGAACTATAAAAACATATAACCAAACATTTAGGAAGACTTGAGTAGATCACTCTGGCGTAAAACCTCAACTTTCACTGGGTGAGAAATCAACAATTCAACATAACTATAAAAACATATAACCAAACATTTAGGAAGACTTGAGTAGATCACTCTGGCATAAAACCTCGAACTTTCACTGGGTGAGAAATACTTTCACTCGGTGAGAAATTTATGGATTCTTGATCTTTCATTCAAGTGTAATTGTAAACAACATTTACACAAATAAATCTGGAAAGATTGTGTCACTATATAGACATGCATTCAACCATAAACTATTTCATATAAATAACTTGTCCGGAAATAACAAAATGTAATACAAACTTGTGGATCCAAACTTGTCGGCTCACGCACTGATCCTTTTAGAGTTCTCTTTTTCTCTCTTTTTCTCACAAAGTTCTACTATCTATTGTGTCTGACTTGATTTACAATCTTCTTCTACTATTTATAGGCAACCTGAAAATTTGCTTCTATATGAATCTACAGACTTGCCATTAATGGCTTTAATAACTATCTACCTGCACAGACTTGCCATTAATGGCTTTAATAACTATCTACCTACAAACTTAGCTTCAAAAATTAATTTGACTGGTTTAGATTGTCGAATCGTGGACTCTTCGCTCTTTTCAAACTAACTGACAAGATCTGGACTCATACGGACTCTAATAGAGTCGGCTGATATCAGATATAGATCTGCGAGTAATTAATATTTCCAACACTCCCCCTTAATTATGAGCAGATGAGGATTTTTTTTAAAACAAAATTTATAAAATGTTTCAGAGCTTAGACTTTCTCTGTGCATGACAAAGTTCACTGTGCAGAACTTGTCATTCCAAGATAACTACGCAGATACTGAAATGTATCATTTGCCAATGGTTTTGTAAAGATGTATGCAAGTTGATCTTCAGACCTGCAAAAATCCAAACAAATTTCTTTGTTGTTCACCAACTCTCTTATGAAATGAAACATTATGTCAATGTGCTTGGTTCTCCTGTGAAACACATGACTCTTTGATAATGCAATGACTGAATTGTTGTCACAGAAGATGGTTGTCAGTTCTTGATGGTTCTGTGACAAGTCTTTTAACACTCTCTGCATCCAGATAGCTTGACATGCAGTGCTTGTAACTGCAACATACTCTGCTTCTACTGAAGACAGAGTTACTATGGGTTGCTTCTTTGAAGCCCATGAAACAACACCTGTACCAAAATGAAATGTGTACCGAGATGTGCTCTTCCTGTCATCTATGTTGCCTCCATTGTCACTGTCAGTGTATCCAGTGATTTTAAAATTTTCTGAGGTTGAATACATAATGCCAAGGTCTTTTATGCCACTTACATACCTCAGAATTATTTTACCTGCTTGCCAATGTGAGTCTTTTGGTGACTCCATGAATCTTGAGATCAGACTTACTCCATACATGATGTATGGTCTTGTCGTTGTCAAATACATAAGGCTGCCAACAATCCTTTTGAACAGCGTAGGATCTACAGTTGATCCTTCATCATTATTGCTTCATTTTAAACCTGTTATTACTGGTATTGGGGCTATCTTGCAATTAGACATGTTAAATATTTTTAAAACTTCACTTGCATATTTAGACTGTGATATAAATATACCACTTTCAGACTGCTGGACTTCAATGCCCAGAAAAAACTTCATAAGCCCCAGATCATTCATTTCAAATTCACTTTCCATGACTGCTTTAAATTTTTCTATGCCAAAGTCACCAGTAAATATTAAATAATCTACATACAAGTAGACAATTAACATCTTACCTTGCTCATTCACTTTGGTGTACAATGTCGGTTCACTTTCACTTCTGTGAAATCCATTTTCAGTGAGATAGGAATCAATCCAACTGTACCAAGCTATAGGAGCCTGCTTCAAACCATAGAGTGTCTTTTTCAGCATGTACACTTTATGCTCTTGACCTGGAACTTCATAGCCTTGTGGTTGTTCCACATATACTTCCTCTTCTAGATAGCCATTCAAAAATGTTGACTTAACATCCATTTGATAAACATGCCATTTGTTTTGTGCGGCAATGGACAAGATTGTTCTGACTGTATCCATGCATGCAACAGGTGAAAACGTCTCATTGAAGTCTATGCTGGGTTGCTGTGTGAACCCTCTTGCTACCATTCTTGCTTTGTGCTTCTACAAATTCCCATCAGCATCTTGCGTTGTCTTGTAAATCCATTTGCCGTTGATTGCATATTTGTCTTTTGGTACATCAACCAGTTCCCATGTCTGGTTCTTCTCAATGATTTCTATTTCTCCATCCATGTCTTGTGCCCATACTTATTCTTCAACAAATTTTTCAAATGTTAGTGGATCATATATAGGAGAAAATAATGCAAAGAGAGAGAATGAATTTGGTGTACCAACTTCATATATTTCACGCAGATTTCTTGTCTTCACCAGTCCTGTCGATGTCGACCTTAATGAAATGCTTGATGGAGTCTGCTGTCCTCTTGGTGTACTTGTCGGTGTAGCTTGAGCTACCACTTGTGTCGATGGTCCTTGTGCTGAACCATGCAGTCATGGTGTCATGGGAGTCGATAGTGCTATGACCGGTTGACTTACATGTGGTGTTTGAACCACTTCCTCTGCCATATCATCATTGTCGACATTCGACACAATCTTGACATTTATGTCGACAGTTTCATCCCATTATTCATTCTC
This sequence comes from Pseudotsuga menziesii, assembly GCA_001517045.1. NCBI lineage: Eukaryota > Viridiplantae > Streptophyta > Pinopsida > Pinales > Pinaceae > Pseudotsuga > Pseudotsuga menziesii. The sequence goes on from LPNX011026261.1 coordinate 66,820, forward strand.
GACAAATCGAACGTCTCAACTGATTATCACTTTCCTTCTGACATGATCATACAACTTGTATGTTTTTGTGTCTTCAGAATAGCCTACAAAAATACATTTCTCTCCCTTCTTGTCTAACTTTTTTCTCAGCTCATCTGGAACATGATCAAATGCAACACAACCAAAAAATTTTAAATGAGAAACACTATGATTCATACCTGTCCATGCTTCTTGAGGAACTGTGTTCTTCACACTCTTTGTCGGATAGTGGTTCATAATGTATACATCAGTTGCAACTGCTTCACCCCAATATTCATTTGGCAAATGCTTGGCTACCAACATGCTGCGTGTCATATCCATAATGGTTTTGTTCTTTCTTTCGGAAACACCGTTCTGCTGAGGTGTATATCGTGCGGTGAATTGATTTTGTATGCCATGGGTCTTGCAAAAATTTAGAAATTCATTTGAAACATATTCACCTCCTCTGTAGGTCCTTAAGATCTTGATACGATGTCCACGGTGGTTCTCCACGAGTGCCTTGAACTACTGAAAATAACTAAATGCATCCGATTTATGTTTCAGAAAATATACCCATGTTTTTCTTGACTGTCATCAATAAAAGTTAGAAAATAATTGCAACCACCAATGGATGATGTCTGCATTGGTCCACAAATATTAGAGTGCACAATTTCAAGTGCTGTGCGTGCTCTATAAGAGTTTCCGACTGGAAAAGTATCTCTATGCTGCTTGCCAAAAATGAAGCCTTCACAAACCCTTTCTGGTCTATCGATCAATGGCAATCCTTTCACCATATTCTTTGTGTGCAGTAGCTTCAGCCCACCAAAATTCAGATGTCCAAATCCGAAATGCCGTAACTAGGATTCATTCTAAACTTCTGTTTGAAATGCAACTTGCAAATTAGTGCTGCCATTTTCTTTCTTGTCGAGGGGCTCGATTGTTTCTTTACTTTTTGCCTTAAACACATATCATGTATTTGTCTTCCCTTCCATGTCAAGAACTATCCTCAATGGAAACAAGCGATTTCTTGTCATTGGCACTTTTTCTATCATCTGGTCGCTTGGGCGCTTGTCTGTATTCACACAGTGATTATCTTCTATGTAGACTCTGTATCCTTTTTGTATCAGCTATCTAATGCTCAACAAATTATGTTTCATACCTTCAACATGATAGACATCAGGAATATACTTACTCTCCCCCTGTTTGGTTAGAATACCGACAGTACCTTTTCCCAAAATAGTAACTAGGACATTGTTTCCAAGTGTAACATCGATTTGAACTGAATTATCTAGACTGGAAAACAAATTTAAATTACCAGTCATGTGATTGTTGCAGCCTGAATCTAAGTACCATATGTCATGTGGAGTTTCTTGAACAACATTGCATTTAATTGGAGATGTAGATGCCATTAACATTTCACTTGTCGGAGTGCTAGTGTTAGTCGACTGATTTGGGCTTTGCCTTCCTTGGTCATATTGTTTCTTCCTGCATTCATATGCATAATGACCAAATTTCTTACAATAATGACATTGGATTTTTTATTTATCAAACCTCTGGCCACTTGGTTGACTTGGATTTTGATACTCTCCTCTGCCAGCAACATTTGCAGGACTTATGCATCATCCTCCTTTGGAAGAACTTATTCCTCTGCCTCTACCACAGCTTATGGATGACTGTGCTGCGAATGCACCTTCCAATGATGTTTTTGTTCTATTGAGTCTGTGTTAATGATTGATGAGTGAAGCTTGCACTCATCAATGGTAAACACCAACATGTCTATGTGTTCTTCCAAGGTCACAACCAAGTTTTCAAATCTTGGGGGAGGACTTCTGAGAATTTTTTCAACCACCCTTTGGTCTGTGATGGTTTCTCCATGAGATTTAAGTTGATTTATCAAACCAACAACTCTGGTGTAGAATGTATCTACAGTATTTGAATCTTTCATTGACAGAGATTCAAAATTTCTTCTCAGAATCTGCAACTTGGATGTCCTTACCTTATCCAAACCTTGATAGTCGGTCTCCAATGTATCCCATTCTTGATTAGCGTTAATTGCTGCTTCTAATCTTGGGAGTATGCTTTCATGCATGGCTCGGTGTATGTAGAACACGGCTTTTCCATCTTTCTTCCTCTATTCCCTCAATGCATCTTTCTCAGCTTGTGTGAGATTGTTATATGTTGTCATATCTACTGGTTCTGCATAACCATGTTGGACTATCTCCCAGACATCTTGACCTCTGAAAAAAGCCTTCATTGTTAGAGACCAATATTCATAATTCTTTCCTGTAAAAATTGGATTTTGCAATGAACCAAAGTGGAATCCATTTTTAATTTTTTAAACTTTCCTTAGAAAATTACTTTTCCACTTTTTAAGACAAGATTTCTTTCCTAAACCTTGCTCGGATACCAGTTAGAAAAAACTGAACCGACTAAACTTGAGTTTACCGCTCAGTTATTACAAATTTTCATGTCGATCTCTTTTTCTATTTTACTTGTCGGGTCAAATCGAAAAAACAAGTATACCAAATTTCGTCAGCCTTTTAGACTCGACTATTTTTCCTCTTCAATATTTTTACTTGTCGGTTCTACCGACAACTTTTACTTCGATCACTTGTCGGTTTGACCTCTTCAACAACTTGTCGGTTTCACTTGACAAATTGTCAGTTTTACTCGACCTTTTTACTTGGATTCACTTGCTGTGGTTTGGTTTTAGTCGGGATTTACAAACACTACAACAAAAACTGGATTTAGCGTCGAATTTAGTGCTAGATTTTAGTGTAATTTTTTCCCAATTGTGGTGAACAATACGGCGCTAAACTTGGTGCTATTGTACATTTTCATAAAACGTCGTCTATTGCATCTTTTTTTCTATCCTTTTTAACATCCATTTTTGCGTCCATTTTTGTGCCCAATTTTTCAACTTCTATTGCATCCTTTTTGCGTACTTTGTTACATCCTTGTTTGCACCCAGTTTCACGCTCATTTTTGCATCCAATGTTGCGTCTTATTTTGCTCCTAGTTTTTCATCGAGTCTTGCACCCAATTTTGCACCATGTTTTACATAAAATTATGTGTCCAATTCTGCATCTAGGTTTGCATCCAATTTTAGGCCCAATATTGCGTCTAGTTTTGCATCCAAATTTACTTATAATGTTGCATCCCCATTTGCATCTAATTTTGTATCTTGTTTTACGTCTTTTTTTGTATCCATGTTTGTGCCAAATGTTTCATCTCGTTTTACATCATATTTTGCATCTAGGTTTGCACCTAGTGTTACATCTCGGTTGATGTCTTTTTTTGCATCTATGTTTGAGCCCAATTTTGCACCTAGTGTTGCGCCTAGTGTTGTGCCTAGTTTTGCGCCCATGTTTGTATCTAATATTGCATCTAGTTGTGTGTCCAATGTTGCATCCCATATTGCATTCAATATTATGTCTAGTTTTACATCAAATGTTTTGTCTCGTCTTGCATCTAAAATTGTGTCTCGTTTTAAGTTTTTGTTTGCACCAAATGTTGCTTCCAGTTTTGCCCCTGGTGTTACGCCTAGTTTTATGTCCATCGATACACCATATTTTGTGCTCAATTTAATGTCCAATTTTACGTCTAGTTAGGAATCCACTTTTTCATCTATTCTTGCATGTAGTGTTGGACCTATTATTACATCTAGTTTTGAGTCATTAATTGTGTCTAGTGTTGAGTCTCTTTTTGCATCCAATTTTGTGTTTAGTGTGACATCCATTTTTGTGTCCACATTTGCGTCTGACATAAGGTCGGATTTTGCGTCCACTTTTGTGCTGGATGTGACGTCCACTTTTACATCATGTTTTTCATTTAGTATTGCGTCTAATATTGCATCCATCTTGCACTACTACTTTTTTTACCTTTAGAAATACATTGCAATATCATTAAGGCATGGAAGAATCGAACCACCAATCTCCTGCTTGTAAAGCAGGTGCTCTTTCATTGAGCTAGCACCCTTTAAGAATCAGGAAGATGAGCAATATTAACACATAGATTTCATCATTTGTAATTCTAATAAAATACAATAAGATCCAAAGACAAACATGCTTACAATCAAATTTATTTTTCCAAACACACTAATAAGCAAAAAAATCTAGCGTGCTTAGGAAACACAATATCCTAAACAATTACGAAATCTATTAAAGTGGTCCGCAAAAGGGTCTTAGAGAACAACATAATGTCTCGATGCATACCTAATAACCTAAACTTGATATGGACAAAGAATAAGGGATGTGTTTAGGAAATAGTTGTAGCATCCAATTGAGGATGTGTGTGTTGCTACATAAATGTCGACCACCTTAGTTTCCAGATCTACGAGGCCTCGGGGATACACCCGGCTTCAACTCGTGAGATCTTTGTGATAATGTTGGGTTCACACCCAAGACAAATATTTATCTCACAACAAACACCCTCCTTCACACTTATTTAGATCTTAGCAGAGTGGCCTCTTTCAACCAACATGTCGTAACTAGATTTTCCAATACTTCTAGATCGTCCAGCTCATCAGGACACTCCTCCATTAGGGGTTTCTTCACTTTGGCCTTGGTTCATAGGAGAGACTGATTGACTATCAGTACAGATTCAGAGGTTAGCAGCTTCCCCTCCTCATTATCAGGAGATAGCTCCTCTAGGACTTGAGCACCCACCAGGTACCTCTAGTCAAAACATTTCTTTCTAGTTCCTCCTTGCTTCTTTCGAACTCCCAACCTTTTTATCTTTTGGTTTTTTTGAGGATATATTTTAGAGTCTAGGCCTTTGGCCTTAGAGGATAGGCATGCTTTTATAAGAGCTGCACTACCCACTCCTACTATGTATTGTTTCTGATGTATCTAGCAGTCCCTTTGATGGTTTGACCTATTTATGGTGACATGTTGGACATTAATAAGATTATCTCATCTTATCTTATCTTTCATGGCTTAAACCTTATATAGCCTAATATATGCTTCAGTTGTTTTAAACTATACAAAAATATCAAGAAGAACTAAGTAAATTTATGACCTTGTTTTGTAGACCTGAGGGAGCCTTTGGCTGTAGTTCAGATGCTTTGTTGTTCACATTGCTAATACTTCTTTCAAAATTAGTATTTTTATCCTTGTATCAATTTAATATACTACCTTTGTTTGGTATGATAAGTAGATACTGTAGCTAAAATTATGAGCAATTTATGAATTTACCTTGCTGTTTTTAAAATCTCATTGGAATATATTTTTCAGTTGGGTGAAGACATCTAAATCCAAACATTAATGATCATAAGTTTTTCCAGGCAGGCATGCTTCTAAGTTTGTAACTTTGTTGTCTTCCATCAGTTAAATTTTAAACAATGAACTAAATACTGAATTATAAAGTGCTTGAGCCACAAGCATTTATAAATGATTGTCATTGACAATCTTATAATGTGGTTGATTAGTATATGATAAACATTAGTCAGTATGCTAATGTAATTAAAGGTGCACATTACAAACTACATCAATAGTTGTAGCCATAGAGGCCGGGCATATATATAAAGCTCTTTTTGTTTCTGTTCATCAGCGTTGACCCAAGTTAATAACGGTTCTGGAGTCTCTCTATCTGTTTGGTTATACAGAAAATTTTCTTGCTCTCGTATTAACTTTAAATGAAATAATATAGTTTGAGGGATTGCATGGCATTCAGTACTTCTGTATCTTAATCCCTTGCATGAATGGAGGGTAATATCATGGTTCCTTGTATCAAGACTGCTATTTAGCTAAGATCATGATTAAATCATAAATTTAAGTTTGCCATGTGGTTCGAAACTGAATATGATTGCTGCCATTTTTTTCAAGTGACAAGCTTTTGGAGATTTTTACAAGGTTCACTGCTGAGAATTTTAGTGCAGACACACCATTCTGGCAGAAGCAAGTCAGTGAATATTGGAAGCTTATGAATGTCATTAAATATGATATTCGAAATGTAATGGATATGAACTCTTTCTATGGCGGATTTGCTGCTGCTTTAAGCTTAAAACCAGTTTGGGTGATGAATATAATTCCTCCAAGCTTGAGGAATACTTTACCTGCTATCTATGACAGAGGCTTGATTGGACCTTTTCATGATTGGTCAATAGCTTTGATTTCATCTGCAAACTAATATTCCAATGATTATTTTAGGTTTTTCTGAATTTATGCATTTGACCTTATATTATGGGAAAGGAAAAGTAGACTAAGGCTTGATTACACTGCAGGTGTGAGCCATTTTCAACTTATCCACGTACATATGATTTGCTTCATGCATTCCAACTGTTCTCACACTACAGAGGCGATGGTAAAGGTTGCCAAATAGAAGACATTATACTAGAGGTGGATCGCATTCTTCGCCCACAGGTATGCTTTTCATGTTGCACATTCTAAGTTCTAATTCTTGGCACTAAAGTAAGTCTTTTTGGAACGGATTGAAGAGACTCATGCTTTGAGAATGTTGGCAAACTCAAAAGTTGATAGTGGTAAACAGTTTGAATTACAAGTATTGGAAGGCATTATAAAGGCTAGAAAGTTTTCAAGATTTGACAATACTGACATAAGAGGGAGTGGGGTGGTTTCTGCCTAAGATCAAAAGCCTGTAGGAGACATCATAGGCTGACTAGTGACATGTGCAAAAAGATGTCACCTATAACAGTAAAACAGGTGTGGCTTTCAAGGGCACAGGTTTCAAAAACTATTCTTCCTAAATTTCAAGAAAAAGGGAAATGACATTTATAATTAAATATAATTTTTAGACATTCATCAATATATAGAAAATGCAGAGCATGATCTAGTGTTGGTTGGTTGGGTTACAACTTAAACTAGAAGGTATAGTTAAAGCCCCAAAGAACACAAATATCCCAACTCTATCGTAGAGATGTTACCCACTATCACATTGATAACCATCTCTATGCATATCCAGTTAGCTCTTTTCCAACTCGAGGGGGGTTCGCTACATAGGATTGATAGGCTATGACAATGAGGGCACAAGGTGATTTCAAAGAGTTAGCCTTAACAAAACTTGAGGTCTTCTTAAAAGGATTATGAAGACTAGTGCCATTCCCCATGGAATATGGAGTCTTAGGATGATCCCTCTTGGGTCTTGTTTGAAAGTGTTTGACTGGAACCTCTGCAAATCAAAACAAATTCCTACCCCAATACTCTTGAAGATTCATGCAAAATTTACCAAAAAAGGGTGGCCTTAACACACACCTTCAATATTTAACCCTAGCTTATACCCTAGCCTATGCAAGCCTACTTTGCAACCCCTCCAAAGGTGTAGCCAAATCACAAGACAAGACAAAAGACTAAATTATAAAAGAAATAAAGAATAAATTAGCCAAATCACAAGACAAGCCACAAAAATAAAAGATACAATAAATAAGGAAGTAATTCCCTATTTAATCCACTTAAGCAAATTTACTTTCTTTGTGAACCAATTTAATTATCTTAGAATGCCAAAAGATACATGTTACCTCAATATTCAGCCATCAAGAAAGCCGAAGAGAAGAAAACTTTTTAACTTCAAAATACTCACAAAGATATGTCAACCACCTTAGTTTCTAAATCTATGAGGCCTTGGGGATACACCTGGGCTCAACTCATGAGATATTTGTGACAATGTTAGGTTCACGCCCAAGACAAATATTTAGCTCACAACAAACACCCTCCTTCACACTTATTTAGATCTTAGGAGAGTGGCCTCTTTCAAGCAACATGTCGTAACTAGATTTTCCAATACTTCTAGATCGTCCAGTTCATTAGGACAGTCCTCCATTAGGGGTTTCTTCACTTTGGCCTTGGTTCATAGGAGAGACTGACTGACTATCAGTACAGATTCAAAGGCTAGTAGCTTCCCCTCCTCATTATCAGGAGATAGCTCCTCTAGGACTTGAGCACCTCCACCAGGTACCTCTCGTCAAAACATTTCTTTCTAGTTCCTCCTTGCTTCTTTCAGACTCCCAGCCTTTTTATCTTTTGGTTTCTTTGAGGATAGATTTTAGAGTCTAGGCCTTTGGCCTTAAAGGATAGGCATGCTTTTATAAGAGCTGCACTCCCCACTCCTACTATGTATTGTTTCTGATGTATCTAGCAGTCCCTTTGATGGTTTGACCTATTTATGGTGACATGTTGGACATAAATAAGATTATCTCATCTTGTCGTATCTTTCATGGCTCAAACCTTCTATAGCCTAATATATGCTTCAGTTGTTTTAAACTATACAAAAATATCAAGAAGAACTAAGTAAATTTATGACCTTGTTTTGTAGACCTAAGGGAGCCTTTGGCTGTAGTTCAGATGCTTTGTTGTTCACATTGCCAATACTTCTTTCAAAATTAGTATTTTTATCCTTGTATCAATTTATTTTCTCTTTTTTAATATACCACCTTTGTTTGGTATGATAAGTAGATACTGTAGTTAAAATTATGAGCACTTTATGAATTTACCTTGTTGTTTTTAAAATCTCATTGGAATATATTTTTCAGCTGGGTGAAGACATCTAAATCCAAACATCAATGATCAGAAGTTTTGCTTGGCATGCATACTTCTAAGTTTGTAACTTTGTGGTCTTCCATCAGTTAAAGTTTAAACAATGAACTAAATACTGAATTATAAAGTGCTTGAGCCACAAGCATTTATAAATGATTGTCATTGACAATCTGAGAATGTGGTTGATTAGGATATGATAAACATTAGTTAGTATGCTAATGTAATTAAAGATGCACATTACAAACTACATCAATAGTTGTAGCCATAGAGGCCGGGCAGATATATAAATCTCTTTTTGTTTTTGTTCATCAGCGTTGACCCAAGTTAATATTGTTTCTGGAGTCTCTCTATCTGTTTGGTTATACAGAGAATTTTCTTGCTCTCATATTAACTTTAAATGAAATAATATAGTTCGAGGGATTGCATGGCATTCGGTACTTCTGTATCTTAATCCCTTGCATGAATGGGGGGTAAGATCATGGTTCCTTGTATCAAGACTGATATTTAGGTAATATCATGATTAAATCATAAATTTAAGTTTGCCATGTGGTTGGAAACTGAATATGATTGCTGCCATTTTTTTCAAGTGACAAGCTTCTGGATTTTTGTATAGGGATCACTGCTGAAAATTTTAGTGCAGACAAAGCATTCTGGTAGAAGCAAGTCAGTGAATATTGGAAGCTTATGAATGTCAGTAAATATGATATTCGAAATGTAATGGATATGAACTCTTTCTATGGCGGATTTGCTACTACTTTATGCTTAAAACCAGTTTGGGTGATGAATATAATTCCTCCAAGCTTGAGGAATACTTTAACTGCTATCTATGACAGAGGCTTGATTGGAACTTTTCATGATTGGTCGGTAGCTTTGATTTTATCTGCAAACTAATATTCCAATTATTATTTTAGGTTTTTCTGAATTTATGCATTTGACCTTATATTATGGGAAAGGAAAAGCAGACTAAGGCTTGATTGCACTGCAGGTGTAGGCCATTTTCAACTTATCCACGTACATATGATTTGCTTCATGCATTCCGATTGTTCTCACACTATAGAGGCGATGGTAAAGGTTTCCAAATAAAAGACATTATACTGGAGGTGGATCGCATTCTTCACGCACAAGTATGTTTTTTCATGTTGCACATTCTAAGTTCTAATTCTTGGAACTAAAGTAAGTCTTTTTGGAATGGATTGAAGAGACTCATGCTTTGAGAATGTTGGCACACTAAAAAGTTGATAGTGGTAAAAAGTTCGAATTACAAGTACTGGAAGGCATTATAAAGGCTAGAAAGTTTTCAAGATTTGACAATACTGACATAGGAGGGAGTGGGGTGGTTTTTGCCTAAGATCAAAATCTTGTACGAAACATCATAGGCTGACTAGTGAAATTTCCAAAAAACTGTCACTTGTAACAGTAAAACAGGTGTGGCTTTCAAGGGCACAGGTTTCAAAAACTATTCTTCCTAAATTTCAAGAAAAAGGGAAATGACATTTATAATTAAATATAATTTTTAGACATTCATCAATATATAGCAAATGCAGAGCATGATCTAGTGTTGGTTGGTTGGGTTACAACTTAAACTAGCAGGTATAGTTAAAGCCCCAAAGAACACAGATATCCCAACTCTAACGTAGAGATGTTACCCACTATCACCTCGATGACCATCTCTATGCATATCCAGTTAGCTCTTCTCCAACTCGAGGGGGGTTCGCTAGATAGGATTGCTAGGCTATGAAAATGAGGGCACAAGGTGATTTCAAAGAGTTAGCCTTAACAAAACTTGAGGTCTTCTTAAAATGATCTTGAAGACTAGTGCCATTCCCCAAGGCATATGGAGTCTTAGGATGATCCCTCTTGGGCCTTGTTTGAAAGTGTTTGACTGGAACCTCTGCAAATCAAAACAAATTCCTACCCCAATACTCTTGAAGATTCATACAAAATTTACCAAAAAAGGGTGGCCTTAACACACACCTTCAATCTGTAACCCTAGTTCATACCCTAGCCTATGCAAGCCTGCTTTGCAACCCCTCCAAAGATGTAGCCAAATCACAAGACAAACCACAAGACTAAATTATAAAAGAAATAAAGAATAAATTAGCCAAATCACAAGACAAGCCACAAAACTAAAAGATAAAATAAATAAGGAAGTAATTCCCCATTTAATCCACCTAAGCAAATTTACTTTCTTTGTGAACCAAGTTAATTATCGTAGAATACCAAAAGATACATGTTACCTCATTATTTAGCCATCAAAAAAGCTGAAGAGAAGAAAACTTTTTAACTTCAAAATACTCACAAAGATATGTCAACCACTTGTGAGGGCTTGTCCAGAGTCTGTCATTGTGCATGCATGAGGATAGGGTTAAATTTCAGGGCGACCTTTTTTTCTTTTTTACTTGTACCAAATTTGGTCCATCTTTTAGACTCGACTATTTTTCCTCTTCAAGATTTTTACTTGTCAATTCTACCACCACTTGTCAGTTTTACTATAAAAACTGACAAGAACTATAAAAACATATAACCAAACATTTTGGAAGACTTGAGTAGATCACTCTGGCGTAAAACCTTGAACTTTCACTAGGTGAGAAATCAACAATTCAACAGAACTATAAAAACATATAACCAAACATTTAGGAAGACTTGAGTAGATCACTCTGCGGTAAAACCTCGAACTTTCACTGGGTGAGAAATTTATGGATTCTTGATCTTTCATTCAACTGTAATTGTAAACAACATTTACACAAATAACTCTCGAAAGATTGTGTCACTATATAGACATGCATTCAACCATAAACTATTTCATATAAATAACTTGTCCGGAAATAACAAAATGTAATACAAAATTGTGGATCCAAACTTGTCGGTTCACGCACTGATACTTTTAGAGTTCTCTTTTTCTCTCTTTTTCTCACAAATTTCTACTATCTATTGTGTCTGACTTGATTTACAATCTTCTTCTACTATTTATAGGCAACCTGAAAATTTGCTTCTACGTGAATCTACAGACTTGCCATTAATGGCTTTAATAACTATCTACCTACACAGACTTGCCATTAATGGCTTTAATAACTATCTACCTACAAACTTAGCTTCAGAAATTAATTTGACTGGTTTAAATTGTCGAATCGTGGACTCTTCGCTCCTTTCAAACTAACTGACAAGATCTAGACTCATACGGAATCTAATAGAGTCGGCTGATATTAGATACGGATCTGCGAGTAATTAATATTTCCAACACTCCACCTTAATTATGAGCAGATGAGGATTTTTTTTAAAACAAAATTTACAAAATGTTTCAGAGCTTAGACTTTCTCTGTGCATGACAAAGTTCACTGTGTAGAACTTGTCATTCCAAGGTAACTACGTAGATACTGAAATGTATCATTTGCCAATGGTTTTGTAAAGATGTATGCAAGTTGATCTTCAGACCTGCAAAATTCCAAACAAATTTCTTTGTTGTTCACCAACTCTCTTATGAAATGAAACATTATGTCAATGTGCTTGGTTCTCTTGTGAAACACATGATTCTTTGATAATGCAATGACTGAATTGTTGTCACAGAAGATGGTTGTCAGTTCTTGATGGTTCTGTGACAAGTCTTTTAACACTCTCCACATCCAGATAGCTTGACATGCAGTGCTTGTAACCACAACATACTCTGCTTCTACTGAAGACAGAGTTACTATGGGTTGCTTCTTTGAAGCCCATGAAACAACACCTGTACCAAAATGAAATGTGTACCGAGATGTGCTCTTCCTGTCATCTATGTTGCCTCCATTGTCACTGTCAGTGTATCCAGTGATTTTAAAATTTTCTGAGGTTGAATACATAATGCCAAGGTCTTTTATGCCACTTACATACCTCAGAATTCTTTTACCTGCTTGCCAATGTGAGTCTTTTGGTGACTCCACGAATCTTGAGATCAGACTTACTCCATACATGATGTATGGTCTTGTCGCTATCAAATACATAAGGCTGCCAATAATCCTTTTGAACAACGTAGGGTCTACAGTTGATCCTTCATCATCCTTGCTTCATTTTAAACCTGTTATTACTGGTATTGGGGCTATCTTGCAATTAGACATGTTAAATATTTTTAAAACTTCACTTGCATATTTAGACTGTGATATAAATATACCACTTTCAGACTGCTGGACTTCAATGCCCAGAAAAAACTTCATAAGCCCCAAATCATTCATTTCAAATTCACTTTCCATGACTGCTTTAAATTTTTCTATGCCAAAGTCACCAGTAAATATTAAATAATCTACATACAAGTAGACAATTAACATCTTACCTTGCTCATTCACTTTGGTGGACAATGTCGGTTCAATTTCACTCTGTGAAATCCATTTTCAGTGAGATAGGAATCAATCCAACTGTACCAAGCTATAGGATCCTGCTTCAAACCATAGAGTGCCTTTTTCAGCTTTTACACTTTATGCTCTTGAACTGGAACTTCATAGCCTTGTGGTTGTTCCACATATACTTCCTCTTCTAGATAGCCATTCAAAAATGTTGACTTAACATCCATTTGATAAACATGCCATTTGTTTTGTGCGGCAATGGACCAGATTGTTCTGACTGTATCCATGCATGCAACAGGTGAAAACGTCTCATTGAAGTCTATGCTGGGTTGCTATGTGAACCCTCTTGCTACCATTCTTGCTTTGTGCTTCTACACATTCCCATCAGCATCTTTCGTTGTCTTATAAATCCATTTGACGTTGATTACATATTTGTCTTTTGGTGCATCAACCAGTTCCCATGTCTGGTTCTTCTCAATGATTTCTATTTCTTCATCCGTGTCTTGTGCCCATATTTATTCTTCAACAACTTTTTCAAATGTTAGTGGATCATATATAGGAGAAAATAATGCAAAGAGAGAGAATGAATTTGGTGTACCAACTTCATATATTTCATGCAGACTTCTTGTCTTCACCGGTTCTGTCGATGTCGACCTTGATGAAATGCTTGATGGAGTCTGTTGTCCTCTTGGTGTACTTGTCGTTGTAGATTGAGCTACCACTTGTGTCGATGGTCCTTGTGCTGAACCATGTCATGGTGTCATGGGAGTCAATAGTGCTATGACCGGTTGACTTACATGTGGTGTTTGAACCACTTCCTCTGCCATATCATCATTGTCGACATTCGACACAATCTTGACATTTATGTCTACAGTTTCATCCCATGATTGATTCTCGACAAATCAAACGTCTCGACTGATTATCACTTTCCTTCTGACATGATCATACAACTTGTATGCTTTTGTGTCTTCAGAATAGCCTACAAAAATACATTTCTCTCCCTTCTTGTCTAACTTCTTTCTCAGCTCATCTGGAACATGATCATATGCAACAAAACCAAAATTTTTAAATGAGAAACACTATGATTCATACCAGTCCATGCTTCTTGAGGAACTGTGTTCTTCACACTCTTTGTCAGATAGTGGTTCATAATGTATACAGTAGTTGCGACTGCTTCACCCAATATTCATTTGGCAAATGCTTGGATTCTAACATGCCGCGTGTCATATCCATAATGGTTCTGTTCTTTCTTTCGGAAACACCGTTCTACTGAGGTGTATACCGTGCAGTGAATTGATTTTGTATGCGATGGGTCTTGCAAAAATTTAGAAATTCATTTGAAACATATTCACCTCCTCTGTCGGTCCTTAAGATCTTGATGCGATGTCCACGCTGGTTCTCCACGAGTGCCTTGAACTACTGAAAATAACTAAATGCATCCGATTTATGTTTTAGAAAATATACCCATGTTTTTCTTGAGTAGTCATCAATAAAAGTTAGAAAATAATTGCAACCACCAATGGATGATGTCTGCATTGGACCACAAATATTAGAGTGCACAATTTCAAGTGGCGTGCGTGCTCTATAAGACTTTTTGACTGGAAAAGTATCTCTATGCTGCTTGCCTAAAATGCATCCTTCACAAACGCTTTCTGGTCTATCGATCAATGGCAATCCTTTCACCATATTCTTTGTGTGCAGTAGCTTCAGCCCACCAAAATTCAGATGTCCAAATCCGAAATGCCGCAACCAGGATTCATCCTGAACTTCTGTTTGAAATGCAACTTGCAAATCAGTGCTACCATTTTATTTCTTGTCGAGGGGCTCGATTGTTTCTTTACTTTTTGCCTTAAATGCATATCCTGTATTTGTCTTCCCTTCCATGTCGGGAACTATCCTCAATGGAAACAAGCGATTTCTTGTCATTGGCACTTTTTCTATCATCTGGTCGCTTGGGCGCTTGTCTTTATTCACATAGTGATTATCTTCAATGTAGACTCTGTATCCTTTTTGTATCAGCTATCTAATGCTCAAAAAATTATGTTTCATACCTTCAACATGATAGACATCAGGAATATACTTACTCTCCCCCTGTTTGGTTAGAATACCGACAGTAACTTTTCCCAAAATAGTAACTAGGACATTGTTTCCAAGTGTAACATCGATTTGAACTGAATTATCTAGACTGGAAAACAAATTTAAATTACCAGTCATGTGATTGTTGCAGCCTGAATCTAAGTACCATATGTCATGTGGAATTTCTTGAACAACATTGCATTTAATTGGAGATGTAGATGCCATTAACATTTCACTTGTCGGAGTGCTAGTGTTAGTCGACTGATTTGGGCTTTGCCTTCCTTGGTCATATTGTTTCTTCCTGCATTCATATGCATAATGGCCAAATTTCTTACAATAATGACATTGGATTTTTTATTTATCAAACCTCTGGCCACTTGGTTGACTTGGATTTTGATACTCTCCTCTACTAGCAACATTTGCAGGACTTATGCCTCCTCCTCCTCTAGAAGAACTTCTTCCTCTGCCTCTAATACGACTTATGGATGACTGTGCTGTCAATGCACCTTCCAATGATGTTTGTGTTCTACTGAGTCTGTGTTAATGATTGATGAGTGAAGCTTGCACTCATAAATGGTAAACACCAACATGTCTATGTGTTCTTCCAAGGTCACAACCAAGATTTCAAATCTTGGGGGAGGACTTCTGAGAATTTTTTCAACCACCCTTTGGTCTGTGATGGTTTCTCCATGAGATTTAAGTTGATTTATCAAACCAAAAACTTTGGTGTAGAATGTATATATAGTATTTGAATCTTTCATTGACAGAGATTCAAAATCTCTTTTCAGAATCTGCAACTTGGATGTCCTTACCTTATCCAAACCTTGATAGTCGGTCTCCAATGTATCCCATTCTTGATTAGCGTTAATTGCTGCTTCTACTCTTGGGAGTATGCTTTCATGCATGGCTTGGTGTATGTAGAACAAAGCTTTTCCATCTTTCTTCCTCTGTTCCCTCAATGCATCTTTCTCAGCTTGTGTGAGATTGTTATATGTTGTCATATCTACTGGTTCTGCATAACCATGTTGGACTATCTCCCAGACATCTTGACCTCTGAAAAAATCCTTCATTGTTAGAGACCAATATTCATAATTCTTTCCTGTAAAAATTGGATTTTGCAATGAACCAAAAGTGGAATCCATTTTTTATTTTTTAAACTTTCCTTAGAAAATTACTTTTCCACTTTTTAAGACAAGATTTCTTTCCTAAACCTTGCTCGGATTCAAGTTAGAAAAAACTGAACCGACTAAACTTGAGTTTACTGCTCAGTTATTACAAAATTTCATGTCGATCTATTTTTTCTATTTTACTTGTCGGGTCAAATCGACAAAACAAGTATACCAAATTTGGTCAACCTTTTAGACTCAACTATTTTTCCTCTTCAATATTTTTACTTGTCGATTCTATCGACAAGTTTTACTTCGATCACTTGTCGGTTTGACCTCTTCAACAACTTGTCGGTTTCACTTGACAACTTGTCAGTTTTACTTGTCCATCGATACACCATATTTTGTGCTCAATTTAATGTCCAATTTTACGTCTAGTTAGGAATCCACTTTTTCATCTATTGTTGCGTCTAGTTTTGGACCTATTATTACATCTAGTTTTGAGTCATTAATTGTGTCTAGTGTTGAGTCTCTTTTTGCATCCAATTTTGCGTTTAGTGTGACATCCATTTTTGTGTCCACATTTGCATCTGACATAAGGTCGGATTTTACGTCCACTTTTGTGCTTGATGTGACGTCCACTTTTACATCATGTTTTTCATTTAGTATTGCGTCTAATATTGCATCCATCTTGCACTACTACATTTTTTACCTTTAGAAATACATTGCCATATCATTAAGGCATGGAGGAATCGAACCACCAATCTCCTGCTTGTAAAGCAGGTGCTCTTTCATTGAGCTAGCACCCTTTAAGAATTAGGAAGATGAGCAATATTAACACATAGATTTCATCATTTGTAATTCTAATAAAATACAATAAGATCCAAAGACAAACATGCTTACAATCCAATTTATTTTTCCAAACACACTAATCAGCAAAAAAATCTACCATGCTCAGGAAACAAAATATCCTAAACAATTACGCAATCTATTAAAGTGGTCCGCAAAAGGGTCTTAGAGAACAACATAATGTCTCGATGCATACCTAATAACCTAAACTTGATATGGACAAAGAATAAGGGATGTGTTTAAGAAATAGTTGTAGCATCCAATTGAGGATGTGTGTGTTGCTACATAAATGTCGACCACCTTAGTTTCCAGATCTAGGAGGCCTTGGGGATACACCCGGAGTCAACTCGTGAGATCTTTGTGATAATGTTGGGTTCAAACCCAAGACAAATATTTATCTCACAACAAACACCCTCCTTCACACTTATTTAGATCTTAGCAGAGTGGCCTCTTTCAACCAACATGTCGTAACTAGATTTTCCAATACTTCTAGATCATCCAGTTCATCAGGACACTCCTCCATTAGGGGTTTCTTCACTTTGGCCTTGGTTCATAGGAGAGACTGATTGACTATCAGTACAGATTCAGAGGTTAGCAGCTTCCCCTCCTCATTATCAGGAGATAGCTCCTCTCAGACTTGAGCACCCACCAGGTACCTCTAGTCAAAACATTTCTTTCTAGTTCCTCCTTGCTTCTTTCAGACTCCCAACCTTTTTATCTTTTGGTTTTTTTGAGGATAGATTTTAGAGTCTAGGCCTTTGGCCTTAGAGGATAGGCATGCTTTTATAAGAGCTGCACTCCCCACTCCTACTATGTATTGTTTCTGATGTATCTAGCAGTCCCTTTGATGGTTTGACCTATTTATGGTGACATGTTGGGCATTAATAATATTATCTCATCTTATCTTATCTTTCATGGCTCAAACCTTATATAGCCTAATATATGCTTCAGTTGTTTTAAACTATACAAAAATATCAAGAAGAACTAAGTAAATTTATGACCTTGTTTTGTAGACCTGAGGAAGCCTTTGGCTGTAGTTCAGATGCTTTGTTGTTCACATTGCCAATACTTCTTTCAAAATTAGTATTTTTATCCTTGTATCAATTTAATATACTACCTTTGTTTGGTATGATAAGTAGATACTGTAGCTAAAATTATGAGCACTTTATGAATTTACCTTGCTGTTTTTAAAATCTCATTGGAATATATTTTTCAGTTGGGTGAAGACATCTAAATCCAAACATTAATGATCATAAGTTTTGCCTGGGAGGCATGCTTCTAAGTTTGTAACTTTGTTGTCTTCCATCAGTTAAATTTTAAACAATGAACTAAATACTGAATTATAAAGTGCTTGATCCACAAGCATTTATAAATGATTGTCATTGACAATCTTAGAATGTGGTTGATTAGTATATGATAAACATTAGTCAGTATGCTAATGTAATTAAAGATGCACATTACAAACTACAGCAATAGTTGTAGCCATAGAGGTCGGGCAGATATATAAAGCTCTTTTTGTTTATGTTCATCAGCGTTGACCCAAGTTAATATTGTTTCTGGAATCTCTCTATCTGTTTGGTTATACAGAGAATTTTCTTGCTCTCGTATTAACTTTAAATGAAATAATATAGTTTGAGCGATTGCATGGCATTCGGTACTTCTGTATCTTAATCCCTTGCATGAATGGAGGGTACGTAAGATCATGGTTCCTTGTATCAAGAATGCTATTTAGCTAAGATCATGATTAAATCATAAATTTAAGTTTGCCATGTGGTTGGAAACTGAATATGATTGCTGCCATTTTTTTCAAGTGACAAGCTTTTGGAGTTTTTTACAGGGATAACTGCTGAAAATTTTAGTGCAGACACAGCATTCTGGCAGAAGCAAGTTAGTGAATATTGGAAGCTTATGAATGTCATTAAATATGAAATTCGAAATGTAATGGATATGAACTCTTTCTATGGTGGATTTGCTGTTGCTTTAAGCTTAAAACCAGTTTGGGTGATGAATATAATTCCTCCAAGCTTGAGGAATACTTTACCTGCTATCTATAACAGAGGCTTGATTGGAACTTTTCATGATTGGTCAGTAGCTTTGATTTCATCTGCAAACTAATATTCCAATGATTATTTTAGGTTTTTCTGAATTTATGCATTTGAACTTATATTATGGGAAAGGAAATGCAGACTAAGGCTTGATTGCACTGCAGCTGTGAGCCATTTTCAACTTATCCACGTACATATGATTTGCTTCATGCATTCCAACTGTTCTCACACTATAGAGGTGATGGTAAAGGTTTCCAAATAGAAGACATTATACTGGAGGTGGATCGCATTCTTCGCCCATAGGTATGCTTTTTCATGTTGCACATTCTAAGTTCTAATTCTTGGCACTAAAGTAAGTCTTTTTGGAACGGATTGAAGAGACTCATGCGTTGAGAATGTTGGCAAACTGAAAAGTTGATAGTGGTAAACAGTTTGAATTACAAGTATTGGAAGGCATTATAAAGGCTAGAAAGTTTTCAAGATTTGACAATACTGACATAAGAGAGAGTGGGGTGGTTTCTGCCTAAGATCAGAAGCCTGTAGGAGACATCATAGGCTGACCAGTGACATGTCCAAAAATTTGTCACTTGTAACAGTAAAACAGGTGTGGCTTTCAAGGGCACACGTTTCAAAAATTATTCTTCCTAAATTTCAAGAAAAAGGGAAATGACATTTATAATTAAATATAATTTTTAGACATTCATCAATATATAGCAAATGCAGAGCATGATCTAGTGTTGGTTGGTTGGGTTACAACTTAAACTAGAAGGTATAGTTAAAGACCCAAAGAACACAGATATCCCAACTCTAACGTAGAGATGTTACCCACTATCACCTTGATAACCATCTCTATGCATATCCAGTTAGCTCTTCTCCAACTCGAGGGGGGTTCGCTAGATAGGATTTCTAGGCTATGACAATGAGGGCACAAGGTGATTTCAAAGAGTTATCCTTAACAAAACTTGAGGTCTTCTTAAAAGGATTATGAATACTAGTGCCATTCCCCAAGGAATATGGAGTCTTAGGATGATCCCTCTTGGTCCTTGTTTGAAATTGTTTGACTGGAACCTCTGCAAATCAAAACAAATTCCTACCCCAATACTCTTGAAGATTCATGCAAAATTTACCAAAAAAGGGTGGCCTTAACACACACCTTCAATCTGTAACCCTAGCTTATACCCTAGCCTATGCAAGCCTGCTTTGCAACCCCTCCAAAGGTGTAGCCAAATCACAAGACAAGCCACAAGATTAAATTATAAAAGAAATAAAGAATAAATTAGCCAAATCACAAGACAAGCCACAAAACTAAAAGATAAAATAAATAAGGAAGTAATTCCTTATTTAATCCACCTAAGCAAATTTACTTTCTTTGTGAACCAGGTTAATTATCTTAGAATGCCAAAAGATACATGTTACCTCAATATTCAGCCATCAAGAAAGCCGAAGAGAAGAAAACTTTTTAACTTCAAAATACTCACAAAGATATGTCAACCACCTTAGTTTCTAAATCTATGAGGCCTCGGGGATACACCTGGCCTCAAGTCGTGAGATCTTTGTGACAATGTTGGGTTCACGCCCAAGACAAATATTTAGCTCACAACAAACACCCTCCTTCACACTTATTTAGATCTTAGCAGAGTGGCCTCTTTCAAGCAACATGTCGTAACTAGATTTTCCAATACTTCTAGATTGTCCAGTTCATCAGGACAGTCCTCCATTAGGGGTTTCTTCACTTTGGCCTTGGTTCATAGGAGAGACTGGCTGACTATCAGTACAGATTTAGAGGCTAGCAGCTTCCCCTCCTCACTATCAGGAGATAGCTCCTCTAGGACTTGAGCACCTCCACCAGGTACCTCTAGTCAAACCATTTCTTTCTAGTTCCTCCTTACTTTTTTCAGACTCCTAGCCTTTTTATCTTTTGGTTTCTTTGAGGATAGATTTTAGAGTCTAGGCCTTTGGCCTTAGAGGATAGGCATGCTTTTATAAGAGCTACACTCCCCACTCCTACTATGTATTGTTTCTCATGTATCTAGCAGTCCCTTTGACGGTTTGACCTATTTAAGGTGACATGTTGGACATAAATAAGATTATCTCATCTTATCGTATCTTTCATGGCTCAAACCTTCTATAGCCTAATATATGCTTCAATTGTTTTAAACTATACAAAAATATCAAGAAGAACTAAGTAAATTTGTGACCTTGTTTTGTAGACCTAAGGGAGCCATTGGCTGTAGTTCAAATGCTTTGTTGTTCACATTGCCAATACTTCTTTCAAAATTAGTATTTTTATCCTTGTATCAATTTATTTTCTCTTTTTTAATATACCACCTTTGTTTGGTATGATAAGTAGATATTGTAATTAAAATTATGAGAACTTTATGAACTTACCTTGCTGTTTTTAAAATCTCATTGGAATATATTTTTCAGCTGGGTGAAGACATCTAAATCCAAACATCAATGATCAGAAGTTTTTCCTGGCAGGCATGCTTCTAAGTTTGTAACTTTGTGGTCTTCCATCAGTTAAAGTTTAAACAATGAACTAAATACTGAATTATAAAGTGCTTGAGCCACAAGCATTTATAAATGATTGTCATTGACAATCTGAGAATGTGGCTGATTAGTATATGATAAACATTAGTTAGTATGCTAATGTAATTAAATATGCACATTACAAACTACATCAATAGTTGTAGCCATAGAGGCCGGGCAGATATATAAAGCTCTTTTTTGTTTTTGTTCATCAGCGTTGACCCAAGTTAATATTGTTTCTGGAGTCTTTCTATCTGTTTGGTTATACAGAGAATTTTCTTGCTCTCATATTAACTTTAAATGAAATAATATAGTTCGAGGGATTGCATGGCATTCGGTACTTCTGTATCTTAATCCCTTTCATGAATGGAGGGTAAGATCATGGTTCCTTGTATCAAGACTGCTATTTAGGTAATATCATGATTAAATCATAAATTTAAGTTTGCCATGTGGTTGGAAACTGAATATGATTGCTGCCATTTTTTTCAAGTGACAAGCTTCTGGATTTTTGTACAGGGATCATTGCTGAAAATTTTAGTGCAGACAAAGCATTCTGGCAGAAGCAAGTCAGTGAATATTGGAAGCTTATGAATGTCAGTAAATATGATATTCGAAATGTAATGCATATGAACTCTTTCTATGGCGGATTTGCTGCTGCTTTAAGCTTAAAACCGGTTTGGGTGATGAATATAATTCCTCCAAGCTTGAGGAATACTTTAACTGCTATCTATGACAGAGGCTTGATTGGAACTTTTCATGATTGGTCGGTAGCTTTGATTTCATCTGCAAACTAATATTCCAATTATTATTTTAGGTTTTTCTGAATTTATGCATTTGACCTTATATTATGGGAAAGGAAATGTAGACTAAGGCTTGATTGCACTGCAGGTGTGAGCCATTTTCAACTTATCCACGTACATATGATTTGCTTCATGCATTCTGATTGTTCGCACACTATAGAGGCGATGGTAAAGGTTTCCAAATAGAAGACATTATACTGGAGGTGGATCGCATTCTTCACGCACAGGTATGCTTTTTCATGTTGCACATTCTAAGTTCTAATTCTTGGCACTAAAGTAAGTATTTTTGGAACAGATTGAAGAGACTCATGCTTTGAGAATGTTGGCACACTAAAAATTTGATAGTGGTAAAAGTTTGAATTACAAGTATTGGAAAGCATTATAAAGGCTAGAAAGTTTTCAATATTTGACAATACTGACATAGGAGGGAGTGGGGTGGTTTCTGCCTAAGATCAAAAGCTTGTATGAGAAATCATAGGCTGACCAGTGACATGTCCAAAAAGCTGTCACTTGTAACAATAAAACAGGTGTGGTTTTCAAGGACACAGGGTTCAAAAACTATTCTTCCTAAATTTCAAGAAAAAGGGAAATGACATTTATAATTAAATATAATTTTTAGACATTCATCAATATATAGCAAATGTAGAGCATGATCTAGTGTTGGTTGGTTGGGTTACAACTTAAACTAGCAGGTATAGTTAAAGCCCCAAAGAACACAGATAGCCCAACTCTAACGTAGATATGTTACCCACTATCACCTCGATAACCATCTCTATGCATATCCAGTTGGCTCTTCTCCAACTCGAGGGGGGTTCTCTAGATAGTATTACTAGGCTATGACAATGAGGGCACAAGGTGATTTCAAAGAGTTAGCCTTAACAAAACTTGAGGTCTTCTTAAAATGATCTTGAAGACTAGTGCCATTCCCCAAGGCATATGGTGTCTTAGGATGATCCCTCTTGGGCCTTGTTTGAAAGTGTTTGACTGGAACCTCTGCAAATCAAAACAAATTCCTACCCCAATACTCTTGAAGATTCATACAAAATTTACCAAAAAAGGGTGGCCTTAACACACACCTTCAATTTGTAACCCTAGTTTATACCCTAGCCTATGCAAGCCTGCTTTGTAACCCCTCCAAAGGTGTAGCCAAATCACAAGACAAGCCACAAGACTAAATTATAAAAGAAATAAATAATAAATTAGCCAAATCACAAGACAGGCCACAAAACTAAAAGATAAAATAAATAAGGAAGTAATTCCCCATTTAATCCATCTAAGCAAATTTACTTTCTTTGTGAACCAAGTTAATTATCTTAGAATGCCAAAAGATACATGTTACCTCAATATTTAGCCATCAAGAAAGCTGAAGAGAAGAAAACTTTTTAACTTCAAAATACTCACAAAGATATGTCAACCACTTGTGAGGGCTTGTCTAGAGTCCGTCATTGTGCATGCATGAGGATAGGGTTAAGGGTGAAGGTGTGAATTGGTCACATCCACACCAGACTAACATCCATGAGAGGGTTGATGTTAAGAGAGATGGTGGTCACAATTTCTCCAAAAATAGAGCCTGATTTGGGTGCACATCGAAAGGAACTCAGAATCCCAAGAAAGTTGCCAATGGGGCATTTTGATCCAGTTTTGTTACCAGAAAGGAAACGGAAATGAAAACGAGGACGGAATAATAAATTGGGCTAGAGAGTTTTTGGGAATCATAAAGGGGAATGAAAACAAAAATAGGAACGGAACAAGAATCAGTTTTGCTGGTCATATTTCTAGTAACATGGGTAGTCAGAACAAGCTGAGTGAGTGAAAACATAAGCGAAGATACTACCACAATAAAAAAATCTGTTATCTAGAATTCAGGGATATGTCATGCACTAAACAATTCTCGGTTCTGTAGGTCCAAAGTTTGAACTAGTCCTGGGTCAATGAGATAAACTGCTCTACTAGATCTAAAACGGCTAAGCCCCATTTATGTCGGGTTTGATTCTGGAGTAGCACTTGATCTGTCACTGGTCTGCCTACCCAGGGAATGATAAGTTGGAGTTTTTTTGGGGATGACGATACACTGGGTTATGGTTCTCTAATTGACGAAGTTGCTTACTCAAATGCTGCAGGGCAAGGGTTTTTCTTTAAGTTTTGGTGGTTCCGATACTATGTTACCATTACTGATTACTGGTGTTCTCAATCTTTAATTGAAAGGGCGATTCAAGGCTCTGGAGTTGGCTTTTAACTTGTTGGAGAGTTCAGACTTGAACAAGCTATAGAATCAGAGGGAATACTCATAAGGGCTACTTCTATGGAATCCATAACGGTTTAAAATGTTGGTGATGCTGATAGCCATGTGTTTGTCTTACAGGTACAGATTCGAGTTTTGACAGGAGCTCGAAATAGTAAATGTGTCTTCTGTTTAGCTGCTAATCTCGGTGCATGCTTGAACCCATAATCAAAATTAGTTTTCACACAAGAACAACATAGTTTTTTGCAAAAATGCATACCGCCATAAAACACCTTAAAAATACGGAACTCCAAAACACATGCAGAAGAAGAAGAAAACTTTCCACTGAAGCCCTTCACCGTTTTCCTGTTGGACCTTGTGTAGAAATTCTGACCAGCAATAGATTAATTTCACTCACAACAAATTACAATTGATCATGCAAAATTGTCAACAATGGAGACTGAAAATGGAGCTGTAACACAAAATTATATTAACTCAGTGTACAATAGCCAACCCTGTAATATCATAGGCTGTTGAATAAATAGAATACATGAAGAAATCGAATGCATGAGGAAGCATCCAAATCTAGCATAAAGCAGGCTTACCCAAAATAGGCAAATCCCCGATAGGTGTAAAAAGATGATCCCAAATATGTCATGAGGCTCACAAATTGGCAAGGGCGCATGGGAAAGCTAATGAGGGGTGAAATGGCAGCTCATACATGCTTTTGCATGGAGGAAAGAGTGGAGGATGAAAGGGGAATAAAACAGGTTCACGTCACCTAGTCTTGCTTTCCTTATGTGCTTTAAAAACTGAAAAAGCAGTCAACAAAGCAGAAAAAGCAGAAGGGCGCCTAGGAGGCCAGGAATAAAGCAGATTTGATTCCTAAGGCTTTCCCAAGCGCTACATGAGTCAAAGATTGCAAGTTTGACCTCTATGGATAGGCAATTAGCAACTTGAACATGGTGGGACTCATGAACTAAGCAAAGAAGACAAAAATAAATGAATTAATGTCTAAGTGGGTAATACTATGGGTTTGATTATTCTAACACCCCCCCTTAATCCTGAATTTATGAGTAATAAATCAAAATATAGGGCCTAGCAACAAGGCTTAGTCACCCTTTACATACTGCAAGTCCATATGAACCAAGGAAAGAGGCAAAACCAACTTGGGAAAATCCTCCCTTAAACATGGACTGTAAAACAAAATTGTAGAATCTTGTCTCCACTCATGCTTTGACAGCATGATCAGCAATCCCCAGCAGTGATTTGAGATTGCTGAAGGTCTTCTCACAAAATGCTTTGGTGAAGATATCAGCTACTTGTTCTGAAGATGAACAGAAGAGTAGGTGAATGGTGCCATCATGCACAAGCTCTCTGATGTAGTGCATGTGAATCTCAATGTGTCTGGTTCTCTGCTTCTGAACTGGATCTTTGTAGATTCGAATGGTACTCTGGTTATCACAGTAGATGGTAGTTGAGTACTCAGGTTCTAAACTACACTCTACAAGTAAACCCTGCAACCATAAACACTGAGTTGCTGCATTGACAACTCCTCTGTACTCAGCTTCTATAGATGAGAGTGCAATGGCACTCTGTTTCTTGCT